>WTSP01023032.1:47408-77014 GCA_025331215.1 Actenoides lindsayi
CCCTGGAGCAGGCATAGAAGGATCTGGAAGGTGGGGCCTATCTCACCGGCGTAGCCAGGGAGTAGGGCCGCCTCCCTGGGGATGGAAATAGCCAAGGCTGGGCAGGACATCAGCCCATGGAAGGTCCCCAGGGTAGAAGGCCAAGCAGGGCACAGTTGTGGCAGAGCTGGATGCAGCATCTCATGGCTGAGGCAGAGACTACTGACCCTGGCCTGAGGTGAGGCCTGGGGAGAAGACATTACAGGCCATGGGTGCCCTCCATGCCCTGATGATACAGAAGGGTGCTTGTTACAGAAAACGAAGGGATTTAAAGTTATAATCATGCTGTCAGTTCTCTTTAGGACAAATATTTCCAGGTTGAGCATCAACAGAAAGGAGACTCGAGGGTGAAAGGCTTGACTAGTAAAGGCCCAGTGCTCTGCTTTGTGCCAGATGTAAGACAGCGAGGTTACCTGGCACCCCATTCCACAGAAACAGCCACAGACTAGAGACACTCTCATGTACTGGCCGTCCTCAACCAGAATTTGAGGAAACACTTTGGAAAACAGATAAAGAACCTTAGTGCACATTGGGCAAGTACACATCTTCAAGCCGAGAAATGACTGGATGGGCAGAAATTTTTCAAAAGCAAGAGCATACCTACCTCAGTTCAATACATACATTTCCATCATTGTGTGGTATTATTAACGAATGATCACCTTCTCTTCTGCTGTACCTTATTTCTTTTAATAAACTGGATACTTTTACAACTTTTGGGTTGGTGAACTGAAGTGTCCTTGATAACTTTACTCTTTTTTAAAAAAAATACGTAAAGTGGTCAACTTAAACTTTTTTTCCACAAATCCTGTTTTGCTGTCTTCTATTTACCTTTTTCAGTATCAATTGAGTATTAGATTGGTGCTTTCAGAGAACTACCAGAAATTAATATATATCATAAAACTATGTTTATAATCCATGACTGTATACCTGGAACAAAACTTACTTTTTTTGTGCACACTTCCCTGCTTTCACTGACATTGAATTTTATATTGAGATGTTAAGTTATTCTGTAGTTGTTCATGATCCTTTTGTAGCTTTTTGGAGTCAACTTCAAAACAGACTATGCCAAAAGTGTCTATACAATGTAGAGACTTAACAGTGACTGACAACACATTTGTCCTCATTTGCAGATCCAGGCTATGCTGAACTTACATATGTCCCAATACTGATCTTAAGAAGATTTTGCAAATTTTTTGGTACCTAACCCTTCTCTATTTCTCCGTTGTATAAACATGTCATTAGTTTCTAACCTTCTTTGATCACCCATTAATCCATAAGAAAAATTCATCTGTTATCCCATGAGTGCTTAGTTTCTTTAAAAGAGATTTGTTTCAAATGCTTTTTGAAAATCTATACACATTATATCCTTTGGATCATCCATATACACATGTTCATTTATTCTTTCCTCAACTATACCAAAACTATGGCTTTCAGCAAAAGCCTGTTCCCAAATACGTCGTATTCCTCACTGCATTACTAATTTTATTCATTATCGAGTTTTTTCATTTCTACCATTTTGTGGAAATTGTATTTACTGATTCATATTTCCTAGGATCATGAGTGGAGCTTTTCTTCAAAGTCTGATGCCATGATTCCCATCTGTTTTCCTCTGACAATAAGACAGATTTAGACAATAATCAGAAGTGTCATTTAGCAATTCGACAATTTTATATTTACCTTTATTTTAGAATTCTAGACACAATGCTACTAAGTTCTAGTGATTTGTTATTCTTAATTGTATTCATTTCTTTTAAAACTCTTTCACTGATGCATCTGTCTGAAACATTTCCTCAGGCTCATTTCCTTCAAAGAAAGACTGTGATATGGGAACGATTCAGCCAGCCTTTCTGCAATCACTATATATTGCACAAATATTCCTATTATTTCTTATTCATACCTTGGAACTAGACTACCTTTCTTATTCTGATAGTTTTGAACAGAAAGCTTCTGTATCACTAAAGATTTGCTTCTCCAAATCTTTCTGGCATGTGTTTTTTTTTTGTGATTTTGGCTTTAACTTGTCAAGGATTATGGTCTTTTCTAGCCTTCTTTCCCAGACGTCATTGTCACTTTTTACTTTTGAGACATGTTCCAGATTTTACCCATATACTTGTACTTTCTTTTTCCTTTACTCTAAGTTTCTCCTTTACTTTTGAATTAATTCCCTTATAAAACATTCCCTTTAGTTGTCTTTTTTCTAACTTCCTCATTGACTAGAAATTTAGAAGGTGGGGGTGAATTCTTTCTCTCTCAAATGTGGAATTTGAAGACAAAAAAATTTCTCAAAGTGAAAGGAGATCCTTCAGGGTTATTACCCAAGTAGAGAACACACCAGCAACAGGCTTATACTTTATGTCTTCAGGCATGAAGAGAGTACCTTTAAACAAGGCTTTAATACATATATGTGAATGATTTAACAGTAGGCAGCCTTAAAATCTCACTAACAAAACTCCAATCTCTGAGCTGGAGCTTAAGAGTCAAACCACTTCTAATGTCACATGATTGTTAGCTTTAAGTGAGTGGGACCTTACTCATTCCTAAATTTCCCATTCACCTAAGCCTACTTAAATAATCAGGTTTTTATAGCTTTCTGTATAATTTATAGCTAATAGGTCACATGTGATAAAACTGTGGAATTAATATAACTAACAGATATAATGGATTCTCTGATTAATAGATTCCCTACATCTCTGGCAATATTTAGCAGACGGCAAATAATATACTGGTTTTTAATTAGTACCTACTGAGAGAATTTTTTCCATTTCAGATTATTATGGTTATTTATCATATCATTTTTAGGGATGAAAATTTGAAAAGGTTGAGCAGTCTTCTTTTGCAGGAACCATAAGATTACCTGAGAGTGTCCCAGTTTTTTTTCCTAGTTCTACTACCTCTTCTCTTCAGTCATACATGTCTCTCAAGGGTGATTGTCCTTGTCCCACAAAGATTCTCTACTCCACATTAGAGCACCAATCCATGTCCTTATTTCATATATTTCACTTTGTATTTCACCTTGCAACCATCTGTGACTGCTAGTGGAACTCTGAATTCAATAAACATTTTGGCTGACTCATGTAGGTTCTTCCAGTCTCTTCCTACCCTATTTTGAAGCTTCTCTTTTAACCACACACTCATTCAGATAAACCCCATTGAGATTCTTATTATTTTTATCCCACCAAGCTGTGCAACAATAACCGATATTGCAAAGTCTGCATAATAACATTGAACCTGCATATTTTTTGCCTTAGATCACCTAGTGCATATGACATTGGACATCAGTGGCCACCCAAGAACTGATTCTCTTTTTGCCTAAGACTCTTCAACACAGGGGTCAAATATCAAGAGGAATGCCCATGGTGGAGGGGTAAATCACTTGTGGGAGTCAGTATCAGAAAATTACTCTTACCAGGGCATCTATAGAAGATGGAGGTTAAAATTCCTACTTCAACTCACACTTGTGATTTTTCCAAACTAATTTGTCCCTCCCTAGTTAATAGTAAGAAACAGTAATGAGCTACATTAGAGTACCACCACTTAAGATAATGCTAGTATCCCCTTAACACACATCTATAAAAATTCACTCTGGCCAGAGGTGCTCAGCCTTTTGTGCTGCAAAATACAACATTTGCAACTGTGACAGCCTAAGGGTTGAGTTCAATTTGCATTAACATTTAAATACATTTACATACACTAGTCCTGCAAAAAAACCCCAGTGAAACCCAATACTTGTTATTAAGACTTAACTGAAAATAGTAGGCGAAGGTTGTATTTAATGACAAAAGAAATAAGACAAGACAGAGAGAAAATTATGGCACTTATAAAGTGTACGCAATATTCTTTCCCTGAATATTTTATTTACCAATGAATTCTGGCTAATCTGAGAATGATTCCATAAGGAACATCTATTATTTCATTCCAGATCAAATAATTTATGGCTTAAAATGGATTAAAATATGTCTGGTGTGATAGGAGAGGCTGATAGATTTTCAATAATATTCACCAATTCTATACAAAATGATCATTCCTTCCAGGAAAACACTGTAAACAAACAAACAAACAAAAACCTACCAAACAAACAGAAAAATCAAAGGCATGAAAAAAAGAAATATCTTGTCTTTTTAACTTTATTACTATCTCTTTTTTTCCCTCTGTTGCCCTCTTCCTTGTGTTTCATTCTCACTCTTTTACTTGAAACAGCACTTACAGAGTTGTTACAATTTCAGCATGGGAACATATTGACATTCCTGGTAACCACAAAAATAGTGAGAAGAGAAAACAGCATCTCAGAAAAAGCAAAGCTCATTATAACAGGCTGTAGTGAGAGCTGGCAGGACCACACCCTAAGAGCTGCATGTGGATGACTCTTCTGAACATGACTTTTTCCCTTCTTCAAGGAAAGGCCACATTCCAGAAAGATGCCCACAAAATAAATTTAACTGGAGCCTGCAAAACAACAGGTCCAAAGGAATGTGCACTGGTGGCTTATGAGCTTTGTGCTAGAAATGTAATGCAGATGGATAATGTGACACAGTGCCCCCATAAGCCACTTGTTTTAGATATTTGATGATCCCTTAACAGAGGTGGAGGTATTGACATCCTAAGGAAATCCTGGAGTTGCCTTCAAGAAGGTTGGTTGTGCTTGATGGTCAGTGATTGGTGCTTGCTATAGTACAGATATCCCTGTCAGGTAAGCCTTTTCCACAAGATTTGGGGTCGATCACTCAGATTATTCCCCCAGAATGGGGATGTAACCTGCTTTCCCAGTGGAACAGGATTTTTTATCCCTTTCCACAGATCTCATCTTGGGAAAAGGCAGTCAAAAAACGTACCATGCCTTCAAGCTTCATATTCTTGATACCTCTTTGCTTTCCTTTACATCCAATTTTAAGATACAGAGGTGTATTTACTTTCATATAGGTAAATATATCTGTGGATTGTCAGTACAATATATCTGTACAGTGCTGCCAAGATACTCATAACAACAGTTCTGCTTTCTCTGTCTCAGACAGCCTATGAATTTAGTCATAGCCTTTATTGTCTTCAGCTGATAAATGGCCTTTTTTATAAAAATTGCTTTCATTACATCAAGAATCCAAGGCTTAACACATAACATTGACATTGTCATACCGAGGAGAGCTATTTCACTTTTAGCAAGCAACAAAGTTAGTGATTTTGTTGGTGGGACTAATTAAATTTTTGTTATATTTATGTTGCAACTGAGGTATCATGATCTGGAGATAATTGCTGGAGCCGGTCAATTTTATTTAATGTTCTTTAAACATAATCAAGGGCATCCAGACCTTAGACTGGCATTTATTTTTGTTTAGTGTAGGCAGAAATCTAAGAAAGGTAAATTATATTCTTTTTTTTTAGTGTAAATCTGGAATAATTCCACTGAAACCAGCAAAGTGAGTCAGATTTGTACACGCACAGTAAAGGTAAATTCAGACTTCATAATTTCTTAATTTCTGTTCTCAATGTATTGCCATGAACTTGAAAAAGATAGATGGCTCTCTGTCTTCCTTTAGTGGCAGCCGGCAGCATCTTCAATAAGCATGTGCATCTCCATCATCATTTTCATACTTCAGATAAGATTATGTCAATATTAGCACTGGAACTTGAAATTGCCACAGTGTGCTGTTATCTTTCTAAGATATTTCACTGTCAATAGTCACAAAGGTTTTGTGAGGAAAAAGTTACAATTCCATTGGTCAAACAATATACCCTTTCTTTTCATCTGGAAATGCACATGCATAGTAAGAATGGCCCATCCAGATAACACTGCACTTGTAAACATCCAGATGAGCATAAATCACATAGATGAGCTGCTGCCTGGTCCTGCTGGGCTTCTGTACTTCATCCTGTCTGAGAAAACCTGGAAAGGGACATGCCAGCCAGTCCTTATCTGCATTCTCCTCACCAAGGAGGCAAAGCAATGGACTCTCACTGAGAACTGATCCTCTCCTGGTCTCTATCACAAAGCATGGGCAGTTCCCACAAGGGGTACAACCTTTTGCATCTGAATCCTCAGAGACTGAAGAACGGGATAGGGGAGACTGTTCAGTTTCTTTCTCAGACAGAGATTATTCAGAGTCTTATTTTGCACCTCCCAGAAGGGTATTCTAACCATAGAAACAGAAATGAGGAGCCCCTGAGCTCCTTAATGCAACAGCAATGCTGCCCACATCTGTCTCCATGAACAGCTACCACTGTGATCAGACCGTTGAGCAGTTTGACAAGGTGCCCAGATTTTGAGATTTAGATTTACAAATGCCTTTTCAGGATTTCTGTGCTTCCCAGGGACCTAGGAGACCGAGTCCCCTGGGTCCCTGGATATCACGAGTCATCCAGTTCCCTGCTCCAGCTGATGTGGCTGTTTGTGTGCGTGTGTCAGTCTTGTATGTCTGCACAACTTACCCTGTTCTGGAGAGTGAGACGGGGTCTGGTATTGAATATGCATCAGGGACACATGGATCTGAGCCCATGGCAACCTTCGCAGGAGTCCTGTGGAGCAGACAGAGAGGCTGTCAGGCTGACACAGCCGAGTGCCTTGCATATTCTAGTCTGTTTCTTCCAGTCTCCAGCTGCCTCTGTTGTTGACGGTGTTTGCCACTGGGGTTTAGAATTGTGACCAAGTCCCCCTACTACACACCCCTTTAGTCTTTGAATTTGTATTTATGCAGTCGGTTTAGTAAAACTGTATTAAATAGCACCATTGCACCTTCAAACTTTCACCAAGCCTTTATGTCTGTAATAGTTTAACCGGGGTCAATAACATTTTTAAATGACTTGCAGAAAATGTGGTAAGTACTTAAACAATAGACTTCATCAGTTCCAGAGAAGCTGTTTCATTCTACTAAGTCAATTATCAGTGGTTTCAAAAGTCCTTAAATAAGTAGTTGCCTGACAGATCATAATGGCTCCTTCTGTTACTCTATGCCAACTTATATACTGCTGCAGAATAATTTGTCTTACTCTTTTGTTTAGGATTTGAAAAACAATCATGTTGAAAGGAAACAGAAGAAAGATTATAAGAATACTGGAATAAGAAGACAAAAGCATTTCTGGGAAAAATAAACTTCCTGCTCTAAATATTGCAGGGATCTTTTAGCCGTATATTTTGCCACATGCACAATGAATTTACCAAAGCTCTCAGCTGGCTGGCAATCACAGTAGCATGCCACAGTTGCACTGGTTGGAATTGTCTACTTCTTATCCCCATCAGACTGGTATTCACTGTCATCCCCTTTCACAACTGGTGCTGAGACTTTGGGAAGCCACCTGGTTGCCTGTGCTGTAAGGAAAAAACCTCGCTTCTCGCATCTCTTATATGCCTGAAGTATTGAGACTGGAGGTAATACAGTGAAAAAAAAAAAAAAAAGTAAAATAAAAAGTTGCAGCAGTTTAGCTAATGAACTCCCTTTAGGTGTGCTGTATCCTATCACTTTCCATAACTGCTTTAGGGATTGAGCTTTGCTGAGTGTTCACAGAGGCCAGACTTCAGGTCAGATGTGCTGTGGTGCTTAATTGCCCAGGGTTAGCTTGTAGGCTGTCCAGTCAAGGAAAGCAAGCAAAACTGCAAGATCAGTTGTGACTATCCAAACCAGGCAGCATACATATTTAGAAAACCCTGTATGATCACTTGACAGACATTCCTTGGATAACATCTGCAAAACTACAGATCCCCATGGATGCCATGGACTATGGACAGAGTCTCTGAGATAACAACCAGTCTTGTCGGTAGCTTCAGGAGTCAGGGCCAAGGGAGAGAAATGCTGAGCAGTGCTGAAACTGCATTGGTGTGCTCTTTGTAGCCTAGGACAGCAATAAACTGAATAAACTAAAGTCTCTGAAGTGTTTTCATGTGCTGTCCCAGATACAGGAAATTTCACCAGCAACGAATGGAGATTCTCATTACCTGCAGAGCCAAAGTTTAATGTGGGAAGAAGCCACTGATTCCAACCTGCAGCAAGAAGAAATAGAAGAAAGGGGGAGTTTACCTTCCATTGACCATCCAACATACCTGGGACTAATGTGTAAGAGAAACTCAGTCATTTAATGTACTGAGACACATACTCTTCTTGTCTTGACTCATTAGTCAAATCATCTGCCCCTTTCAGCCAGTGTTGTTTCAGTCATGCATGTATCCAGTTTGAGCCACTGCGTCTCCAGCCAGTAGCTGGAGGCAGTGTGAAAACGTTGTGGTAGGATTAGTGCACAATGAGATATCCATTTGGGAGAGGATCACCATGCTTCCAAATACTGTTTGTACGAACTTCTACCATCTGCCTTTTAGACCACAAGCACCTGCTTGTTCCATAAAGTTAGAGGTGGTATAATAGCTACTATAAAGGAAATAATAAAATTAGCTGAGATGGACATGTGGGTGCCCCTTTCCCAGTAGAAATACTCTTCCAGTGGAATAATAAAAGAAAAAATCAGTGCAAAATATAACCACAAGTCTTTAAAGAATAATTCAACTTGTCTTTAATGGTGTTTTTGCCAAGCAAAGCCTGGGGCCTAGTGTTCTTCTTTAGCTTATACTTCATATACAGTTCACTATTTGCCTTCACACCATAAAAACATTTTCAGAAGAGCCTTTCCCTCTCTGTGAATGATTTATATTCCCACTATCCCATCCTTGATTGATTCCCATACACAAATGTAAACATTTTAGCAACTCCTGTGTCAATTTGTGGAGAAGATCTTGAAAAAACATGCACTTATGGGTTCTCTTTCTTTGTCCTCGGAATTTTCCCTCTTTCTGTTTGTATTGTGATAGGGGAAAACTGAAGGAAATAATCTGTCTCCTTCATTAGAATTCAAAAACAAAGTTTCTTTGATGCTTTGCTCATTGTTTTTATAAATAGCCATAAAACAGTACATTCTTTATCCATAATTTAACAGATCACTATGTTTATTTCCCTGTACTTATTTTTTTTTTCCTGCAAACTGTAGATAAGGAGTCAGTCATATGTGGCATAAAGCACTTAAAAAAAAAATTAGTCATGGTGAGTAACAGTTGGAATGTCTCAAACTTCTGGCTATTCAGTTACTAGATGATTGAGATGCAGAATAAAAAATTCATAAGAAATATCAAAAACTTTTTGTCAGGCTGAGAAAACCAAAGGAGTATGAAGTTATATTATCTCAGGCACAGCAAGACAAGAAACAGCAGCACCCTTCAAATGAGAAATTTTAAAAGGTTTAGCCAACAGTACTCAATGAACATTGCTTTTCCTCAAGGCAAAATTATCTGAAATAGTTTGGGAGCACTGTCTAAGGTTACCTTTCAGGGTCAAAAAAAGAGGGGATGTTATATACTGTTGTTTTAAATACATTTGACCTCAGGCCGTTGAAGCAGAGGATAACAGGGGGTTTTAGCATGAAGATGTTTTCCATGCATAATAACTAATGATCAAAAACACACAAAAAAGGAGTATTCCAGTGATAGGAGACTATTTGTGGATTTTCTTACTGTAATGGTAAATGGACTTTTATTACTTCTCTGAATTTGTATTAAGGAAGACTATTTTTATCTACTTGGCTGTTGCAGTCCACATAAACTCTATGTGAGAGGCTGTGCTAATGATTTCCACACAGATCTCCAAACCTTGGAGATACCCGAGACACTTTTTTCTTCTATTTTTTTCTTTTAAGTGGACTTGCCAACCACACTGAGTTTTATGTTGTCTATAAGAACTGTTGTCCATTGGTAACTTAAGAGGCTAACACCTTAGCTGGCCTCCTATCTTTTTGACAAGACTCAAACCAGCTTTTATTCTAAGATGAAAAATGTTTTCTGGGAGAACGTTTGAACCACCAGCAGGAGACCAGGAGACTTTCTACATTTTCTGAAAGCTTGTTGTTTTCAATCATTGGGACACCTTTCACAGAAAGTTGCTGAAAACCTCAGTTATGTCTCATGAAACTAATCTTATGTCAAAGGATATAACAAAAAAGCCCAACAAATATAATCAGAAACTGCACATTTTATATCTTCTATGCCTCACAGGAAGCCCCCCAAGATACAATCTTTGGTGGTGCTCCCTGGACTTCCCTGTATAGAATCTCTTTGTACCTCCCTTAGTAGCTTTTCTCTGCGCTGTGCACAGCCTTTCTCAGTACACCTCACTTTTAATCTTCTACTCACTGCTTCTCCTATTGGTTCCTCTGCAATATCACAATTTCTAAAGCTGCTTTCAGGATTTGGACTCTCCATCACAATCTCCCCCCCCCCTTCCTTTTTACAAGTCTCTTGTATGACTCATTTTTCATCATTTTCACCCATCCCTATCTTCCCTACTATTTGCACGGCCCTTTTTTCTTAGGCCTACAGACATCTTCTAGCTCCTCATTAGGTCCAGTAATTTAAGAGCATGAACCCTCTTCTCTCAATATCATAATTTACCTCTTGTGCTTGTCTCCCTTCTCTTGCTGCTCTGCATACGTTCGCTGGGCAGCTGCAGAAAAGATTAAATGACCATTCACTTCCTTGCCTAGGGGCAGAATTCATTAGATGCTGAACCTCAGAAGGCTTGATTCTCTCAAGATAGTTCAAGACGCAGGGCCAGATTCTCAAGAAATGGATTTTATGGTCCTGACTACACAAGAGCAGTGTTCAGGAAGGCAGTGTGGGAGGAACACAGAAGCAGCATCTTTCACCTCCTGCAGCGGGGAGCTTGCAGTGTAAAGCAGAAGGATTGCACTCTTTTGTTTCCCATCTCAACTAGTCCCATAGCAGTTGAAGGTACAGGTTTCTCTGCTTTAATTGTTAAAACTGTTTATGAAGCTGTGTTGTACCTCTCCTGACAGCATAACACCAAATGCCTTGGTTGGTTTTTTTTCTTCTAGGATGGTGCAACTTTCTTCATTCACCTGGCAGGCAGTGCAGTGCTGTAAATACCCCTGACTAAACCAGTCAAAACATGGTATTTCTATTTGCACACCAATGTTTTAGGGTTCCTGTGGCTAAAAGTCTGTCATCTGAAGTCCGTTATCTGTATGGACACATCATCTGCTTGCAAATATAACAGGATGGAGAAAAATATGACTCTAAACTAATGCTCAAATTTAGATTAATATTTCCCCGAGCATTATCTCCATTAGTGCTAATACAGGAATTCATAGATCATAAATTGTCCTTTCAGGCTGTGACAATTCTAAATTTAGTGCCAGTGTTAATTAAGCACGAGAAAATTTTTAGGCAATGCAACAGATTTCAGGAGCAGGCAGTGAAAGGGGAGAGTTGGGTCATCAGTTAGAGAACTTTGGATAGTAATAATTTAGTGCACAAACAATCATGAGGATGGACCTGAATATTTCAATGATTTTAATGATTTGTAGCATTTAAGGACAGCAGATTATTTTTAATTGTCTAGATTCCACATGACTGGAGAATAGTCTTGATTCACCCTTCTCCCGGCCTTTTCTGTGTTGACAGAAAGAGTTCATTTGTTACTCTGACATACGTGCTAATTACTATATCCATATGCACATACTGCACTTTTTATTGACTACTGCATGAGAGAGTTTTCGGCAGGGTTAATAAATGTCAAAAATCTTATATAAACATTTTCTTCTCTTTTCTTTCACATAATAGAGGAGTCTGTTTAATAAACCCCAAATCAGTATAAGGTCACAATGTGTTTGGCTTTAAAACTGAAGTTAGGGTAAGTAATTACAAAGGGTCCACTGTGTTCCTTATTTAGTTGCATATAACACAGAGCTGAATGGGATGATTAATAATCATGTTGTACACCGAAAGAATGTAATTTATAATAGTTTATGTAAATACAGCAGCAGTATTAGTTGTTCATTTACCATTGCCGTGTTAGCACGTATGGGAATTCTAGCAGTTTTAGAAAGCAACAAAGCCAAGATCCTCACAGGAGTTCTGTGCTTTAATACCTTTGAGAATGTGGGCCCGAGATACTAAAATAACTTGGTATTATTGAATGCTTAGTTAAAATAAGACAGAATACTGGCATCGTTAGCAATGTTTGCTAAGAAGTCTGGGTTATACTGAGCTATGTTGGCAGTGAAGAAACACGGGAGAGAATTAAAAGCTTTTACAAGATCATTGAACTAAAAAAGAGCAAAATAAATAAAAATTAATCATTGGCATAGCAAAAATTACATTTTAAAAACGAAAATAACTCAGAATCCAGTACAGGATGTGCTTTTAATTAATTAATTAATGTCAAAATTTCTACATAGACCATGATTTATTTTTTTTTAATCAGCATGATTTATGAGAAGCCTGGGAAAAATTAAGTTCTCCAGCTTTTCTGTAGCCCACAGTGCACTGAATTGGTACTCACCTGCACTCTTTGATCAGCAATGAAATAAACAGTAACATTGCTATATCATAGCAAGCTAGGCCATGAATTTAAAGTACACCAGATACATGTCTCCCACTTTTCTGTACGGATGTTCTTATTGCACACAGGTTCACTGTGGTTAGAAAGATTTTGGCTCCTAAGTATCTTAGTGAAACCAGAAGTTAGTGAGCACTACATCCAAGGTAGCTGTAGCTATCTTTTGTGAGAGGAGTAAAATTTGCTTCACCATGTCCTTATGAAGACCTGGTGCTAAACAGAAAGTATCGTATCATTTTCACTTTGGAGTACAGCGTGGTTAGTCTTTTATGAAGATGAACAGATCCAGGGTTGTACTACACTTTCAATTCATTATACTTTTTACTGCCATTCATAGAGGTTCACGTTCAGGAAAAATAGCAAGTTTAAATCTATTTGTGTCTGAGACCGTATTAAACTTTTAAACATGGAGCATAAATGGTGCACTAAACAGGGTTACTTTCTTGAATGAAAAGCCCTTGGTAACTAATTGACCAGGTAATTAATGGAAAGTGCTCATATTCCACACTGCAAAAGCTGGATCATCCACGGCCATGGGCAGTGGGAGTTCTGCCATTGACTTCAGTGGGAGTGCAAAACGAGGCTGTTTTGTTCCTCATTCAGTTTGGTTAATAAGATTTGTGCTGCAGGCGCTTTTCACCAAAATGCTGGCAAGCTTCTTATAGCATTACTGGAAACTAGACCCTACACAAATTACTAAGGCCTTTTGTATTTTAATGTCTTTTTTGTAATGATATTCAGTCCTTGGGGGCAGATGCCTGAGAGAGACATTTGTCAACTTCACTTTGTTTTTAGGACAGATGAGCCAGAGCCAAAACCATAGACCTGAATTAACTTGAAACTCCAGAGGACTTTGGATCCAGATTTGAGCCCTGAGATTTGAGGCCCTCGCTCATTAGTGGGCCCAAATTTCAGCCTCTCATGGTGAGCCGTGCATTAACCACAAACTGGGTTTGTGCTTACAAAGGGCCTTGATATTTGCTGCTGTAATCGTCACTGGAGGAACCCAGCAGTAATTATACCCAAGTCAGATGAGTGGAGTCAAAACGAAAGGCTCTCTAGCACAGCGTCCTGTCTCCCACAACTGTCCTATGGCTATTGCTTGTAGGAATACAGAAACAGGGCAATATATTTCCCTGACACAGCCTCCCCATCTCCAGCAGCACATTGGGATGGAGTCTTTGTGTTGGAAGAGCGAATTTTCTTTGTTAGCACCAGCCACTCCTTTCTGAATTGTCTATCACTGTTCCCGCTCCTCTTGCTCCTGAGGCAAAGAGTTAGAAGGAAGCGCTGGTGAAATCCCAGTGCTGCTATATATGCATGTGAAAATGCTGAGAAGGTCTGAAATATGGGTCATGCAAGAACATAGAGGAAGAGCAAAGGCTGCAGAAAGTCTGTGCTTGGAAAGACTCAGATCCCAGGCTCTAGGATACCCACGATATCTTTTTGTGAAGCTGTAACTACACCCAGTTAGAAAATGGCTGAAGTTAAATCAGTACAGCATTCTTCCTTAGATAAAACCATCATTTATAAATGCAGTTCTGCATTTTTAGGATAAATTGCACGCATACAGACCAAAAAGTAGTGATAGTAAGGACACAGTGTCTGAAATGTTGTCTGTGAAATGTATGAGCAAAACTAATTAACTTATATATGGCACTTGTCCATACCCTCCATGTGATGCACTGAGAATCTCTCTACTATTGTGGAATGCAAATGTTTTGAAAAGATGGGATTGAATACCCAAGGGATTGAATGTCTTTCCTTTGTATTGTTTTTAAAAGGAAGAGTTTTTCGCATTGTGTTTATTTGCTGCTAAGATACTGTTACACTAGCATCATCACAGCCTGTTCCTCACTGCAGTATCCCATAAATTAGATTGTTGGAGAGAGTATTAAGAATGTGCATACGCTGCCTGACTAGAGCAATTTTATCTGAATAATGTTCCATGACCTTTCTTGCAACAAGGTCCTGACTAGAAAAGCATAGATTTACCAGGCATCCTAGCTGTACTGGAAGATTGCAATTACCATTCTATTTTATCAGTATTAGTAAAGAGAGATCCTGCCCTGACATCTCCTCTCCAAACACAAATGAAAAGTTGGGAAGCTGTGTGAGTCAAATAATGAAGTACATTAAATCCAGGTACCTGTTTCAAATCCAACAGTTGTGGAAATGATGGAAGAGCCATCTCCATCAAGATGACTTTCCAACAGGCTCAATGGAATGGTTTTGTGGCCTCAGTCCAATTCTTAATGGACAACAGTCCACCTTACAAAAAGCAACACACAACTGGCAGTAATTGATACTCTTTTGGCACTCAACAGAGAAGGGAAGCATTGGACGAGCATGAAGAATGGACTAACCTTTCACCTCCCCCCTATCCCAGGTCAGGGATGAGACATGTGATAAAGCCACATAGGAAGCTTGGGCTGCTGCTCTCTGTGCTGCCCTGTGCCATACCCAAACAAAGGACTTCTTTCTTAACAAGCTTCGGGCTGACACTTTTCATGAACTCTAAATTTACGCAGAAAATGTGGAGGCTTTGGAAGATAGTGTTTAACCTCAGGATTCTGCCTAAAGAGTACAAGCTACTGCTTCACGTAAAGCCATGTCTTTCTGATTGCCAGCTGCATTAAAGACTATTACACTAATTCCCTGTTATACATATGCATATATAATGTGTATGTACATGCATAGCAGAAGTAAATGCATTAGTTATTCATATATATGTATACATAATATGAGAAGTAATGCCTTTAGCTAAGATTGGCTAATGCTCATTTATAAGAACTTCCTTGCAATTGCTTATACAGTTTGCCAAAATTTAACTGTTACAGCTTAAATTTTCCATGGTGAGTGACTGTCTCTAACTGAATTGGTTTTGGAAAGTTTTCACTAAAATGGCTCAGATAATTCCAAGAACAGAGTAAGAATTTTAGTCATGTTAAGAACGCTTGCAACCATCACTCTGAGAGATTCTAGCATGTCTGAGCTTTGGACCTAAAGTTTGAAACTCGGTAAGGAAATTGCTTTGATGTCAAGACTTATCTTCTGTCACTCATGTGGAAATCTGATCCAGCTGTAATCTCCTAAAAACCTATATTCTCATGCACTCATGTTCTGTTAAAATGTAAATTCTCCAAATACTCTGTTTGCAGTAAGCATGTTGTCTTCTAATACTACTATGACATCCTGGGCACAGTGTGTATTTGCCTTCTCTGTGGAGAATATCTACATATATACATATATAAAAAAAATATATAGTCCAAGGCTGCTTACAATGTCATTCATACACGTTGCATAAATCAGGCATGATAGCACTATAGACCCATCTATCAGCAGTATTGGAGTTCAGCTCTTCTCAAGGACAATGGAGATGATTTTATTTACAGCAATGAGGACAGAAAACACTTGCAACAAGGATCAGGAAGCACCTGCATCACGGATCAGTGTGCTTAAGTCTATTCCCAAGACTTCTCTTCATCTCAGTGAACCTAATAAGATATCAAATGCTTAGTGTCTTAAAGAGGACATGCCCAAAGACAGATGAGGGCTGCCCTGATTAGGCTGTATGACTACGGCAGCAAAGTGCTTTGACCTGAAATTTGTTAAACCCTCTGGGTGGATTGGATACTGCTCACTGGGTGCTTTACAATAAGTTTAAGGAACCACACAGTAAAACAGATGAGCAGTAAACATACAGAATGGTCATTAACTTCTGAAGGATTAAAAAGTGAGGAAGTGCTTGAATTAACACTGTCCTTTTAAGAATGCCAGGGTGGGGGAGCAAGGTAGAAATCTACACTTTTGTAAGCACTGAAAATGAGAGCTAGAAGCCAGAGTGTATCAATTGGATCTCATCCTCTGATCATGATATAAACACACAGGAGGAAGTGAAAGGATTTTGTTGATGATAAAGGTTTGAGTAGTGTGTATTAAAAACAAAAGGCTTAGAGACATCACAAAGGGAATTGAGTCAGCTTAAAAAACCATCAGCATCTAATTCCTCTTCTGTGAGCTCTCTGAATCCAGTACATTAAATAATATGAGGGCCAAATGGAAAAAAAATAAGTTTAACACATGCAATCAAAGCTGTTTAAATGCATACTCAGGGGAAGGATAAATTAAGGTTATGTAGACTACTTGAAATCTAGTATTTCCTCACTTTTAAATCCTTGTCCCTGTTAAAAGAGTTGGATAAGATGACCTCCAGATGTCCCTTCCAACATCAAACATTCTGTAACCCTAACATTCTCTTAAAAGTTTTTGGCATGATAGAGGTCTGTGGTTAATCTCTAGATGGTCCAAAGGACCATCTAGAGAGCCTATATACAAACCCTAACGTTTTCTTCCCTTTCTAAGCCATATTTTTAATTTCTTTTGTTATGCAAGCTAACCCTCAGGTTGCAAGCACTTTCCCACTTTGCCAGCCAAATGAATATGATGAAAGGACACCTGTAGGCATATACAGAAGCCAAGAACATTCTGTACATCCATTATTTATTTAGTTTTCTTCCTTAGATCTTGTTTATCAAGGAAAAGAGAAAAAAAAACCCAAACAGAACACCAAAAAATAACAGTTAGAAACAGGAAAAGAATTTCATATGCTATCTAGCTGCAGTGAGAAGAAGCATAGAAAAGAACTAATTTTGTCACCTTGGCAAATAAAATAAGAATATTCTACGCCATGCAGTCTGTGCAAAACAAGTCCCCCAGGAATTATGCAAGCACATTCTCATTATGGTAGTTACAGTTTAGATTGCATTACAAAAGTAAAAACAATCATTCAAATAGACTTGGGTGTAGTGACTTGGATAGAAGCTGCCACTCTGCCAAATAGGAAAAGAGAGTGAAGGGGTGGGGGGCAAGGGAAGAAATAAATCCTGCCAAAGTGAACTCATGCGAAGGTGAAGCCAGAATGCCCAGAGGTACAGATTAAATGCTCTTATTAATGTCCCAAATGGGTTTAAGCAAACTGCCCAAATAAGGTTTAGAACTGAAAGTTCAGGCTTGTGCTGGAAACACCCAGAAACACACAGATTAGATATTGCTTGCAGAAAAGGATTCTGGTTTGGTTGTCTTGAATGAGCATTTGAAAATCAGATATCTTCTGACGAGAGCCCGTTTTAATGCAATAGAAATGTTCCCAGCCTTTTCCAGTAACTGAAAACCACCCCTTTGGTAATTCCACAACACAACAGGTAGAATTGCTTCCTTTTAGTTCCAGTTGTTCTCCATTTATTTTTTTTTTTTTTTACTTTGATGTTTGTAGCAGCCATTTTAAAAAACTGAATCATTCAGATAATTCTTTATTGGCCCCTGACTTTAATGAAAATTCACAGGAGAAAAAAAAGTTCTTATCTTAGGCATAGCTGCTGACTTCTGATATCTCATTTTTCTCTCACAATAATCCCAGTGTTCAAAGTAGGTATTGTATTTATCATCTTTGTATGGAACTGAATTTCACTTCACTTTTCTTTATGGCCTTATCACATCGTTTACAAACACTTTATCTCTGTAACTGAAAATAAATGAAATCCTGGGCTTTCGATGAAATGCTGTGATGAAAAGGATGGTCCAAAAATCTATATTTAGATGACTGACTCCTGTTTGCAGAAGACATGATAAATGCTTCATGCATATAAACTGAAGGATGATGGATTTAATGATCATAGTCTAACGGGGAAGTGTTATTTTGGAATAATTAAGTGCTCTGTCATTTGCAAGTCTAAATAGTCCGTTGTTAGATTGTGCTTTTGTCTGTCAACAAACCATTCCATTTTGTGAGGGTTATTTATCATTAAAACAATTGATACAATGGAAACACACCACTAGTTTGTGTTCTTAACAACACATTTTGTGAGAACTTGATTTGGATACATATTTCAGTGATAGTGAATTGATGTATGTTTCTGTCTTGCAGAAGAAATATATGACAAGAGCCATTGAAGGATTGAAGATAGCTTTCTCATTTGAACTGTTACATGTGATTTGTATTTGTTGTCCTTCCTGGAAATATTTCCAAAGTTAAAAATATGTTGCAAGTATTTGACACTGGGGTGTACTGCCCAGTTTCCAGCTGTTGCTCCAAAAAGGTGTAAGTATATGCAGAGTAAGATTTGTATCTGCTGGCTCTTATAGCTACCCTGGACATCTCAGATGGTATCTCAAGTGGACATCTTTGTTTAGACAGGTTAATCTCTCCATGAAGAATATCTCAACGGGAAGTGCAGTGTGCCTATGCTATTTGACAATAGTTAATATCTGCCTCAGCTGCAACCAAGGCAGTTACAATAGTCTTATTCCTCCTGTTGTGCACACACAGTTTTTATTGACTCTGTGTACAGAACTGAATATGAGTGCCTTTTTTTCTCAACATTCAATAGCAAAGAAAATAATAAGAAATATAAGTGTTGGAAAGTAATATGAAAAAGGGAATTATTTTGACCTCAAAAAAAGAAAAAAAAAAATCAGTGGCTATATATTTGGTTGTGTGAGAATAGTGTCTGATATTTAATATCATCACAGCATGGGAAGGTATAAACAAAAGATAATTTGTATTTTAATCACAAACACCATTTCCTGGGTTGCATGATATTTATAAACATTCAACCACTTCATATATCTTCTTGCCTCTTGATTCTAATAGGCAGCTACCTTTTACCATTCAATCTCTAACCACTTTTAAAAGCATTTGGTATCTTTTCTTCATGTTATAGATTAAGAACTGAAGCATATGAAGGTGAGGTGATTTGCCCAGGATCACTGATAAAATTTAACCATGGGTCTTGATCTCCTGACTCCCCACTCTGTGTTCTGGTCAGTGGTGCCTCTGTGAAATGTCTTGTCACACCAGTTTCTATGCTTTGCCAGATATGGAAGCCTTTTATCACAGTTCTGAGAAGAAGCAACAGTTTCTCCTTTTTTACTGGCCAGTTAATTATCTTTGTCATTAGTCTCTGCTCGCCACATTCATACATTCACAAGACTTGTGAAACCTACTAGTCAAGCAGAACTCTCAGCATGCACAAGTGTGGAAAGTTGTGAAACACATACATCCGATCATTAATGATCTGCCCTGGGCTGCAGGCAGAAGAGATATACAAAAAGTATTCCCAGGGGTCTAGAGCTGACATCAGTGGTTCAGATCTTGACACAACCGTCTGATACAGTGTGGCATATATATTTAAGTCTCAAAACTCTTTTGAGATTCTTCTAGCACTTTTCCCCATGAGAGAGTCTTCTGCATCACCGCTTTCCAGGTAATTTTCTTAATCCTGGATGTAGACAGTAAAGAATGTTTTCTGCAGACCCTTGAGAAAAGGAAAAGGGGAGTCAAGGGGGAAGCACGTCTACTCCTAGAGAACTTTGAATAGAGGAGTATTCAAGGAGTTGGGTTTTTTTCTTTTTTTTTTTTTAAAAAGTAAATCTATTTTGGAGTTTTTGTACAGAAGGACTTGTTCTTGGTCCTAAAATACACTAAAACCCTGATACTAATTGTGGATCTTGATTGAATAAAAGGGTGGAATTTAACATGCCTAGGTTACATTTTGTTTCTTAAAAAGTATGTTGTCACGATTCTTTCTAATTGTTCCACAAATGTACGTAAAGTTAGCAATTTTTTAGATGCATTGTATTGCCAAATACCCTGGAGCTTCAACACTGCTTTCACTACGTAATTTTGTTACAATAATGTCAATTTATCTTTTTTTTTTGCCATAATATCCATTCCTCATTAATATCAATTCTTTATTTATGGCAATAATCTATTCAATTCTATACTCCATAACCTAATTATCTAACAAAGCTAAACTTTGTTCCTTTTGAAGCAGACCACCCTGAGAGCCTGGGTTTCAACTCCACAAAACCAGGACAGCTCTATAGAAACCGGACATGCTTTGGGGAACATCACGCTGAACTCAGAGCCATTATCCTCAGATTAAAGCTAGTAGGGAAGACTGCTCCAATTGTCAACAAGCACAGTCCCTTAATGACAATAGTGTAGCATAAAGAACCAAAGGAGCAGCATCTGATCTGCCCCCTCAGCCCACCCTGGTTATGCTGAGGCTGCTTCTTGGATACCCAGGGACCTGAGCAGAAGCCTATTGTTGCCAGGGCATTGCTCAGCTCCTTGCTTGTCCCAGAATGTAGACCTTCATGCCCATCTTCCAGCCAACAGAAGAAATTTGCAAGGGAAAAATCATTGCTAGTCTCTCAAGCAAAAAGTAGTGAAGTATTGCTATTCTCTCACTCATTGGTAGTACTCCAGGATCAATCACAACTTAGTTAAAGAAAACAAGACGCAGAAGAGCCTTGATGACCTCTGTCCATACAGATATGTGCCTGTAAATATTGAAGCAAACAAATATCCTTTGAGTTCCATTAGTCACAGAAATTAAGAGGCTGAAATGCTCAAGTGCTTGCAGATTCAGACATTTTGCTGGTAGTTGCCTCTAAATATGGCACAAAGGGTAGGTCTGGAGGAGTGATTTCAGCAACAGTGAAAGGCTTACCAGCAAACCCATTAAAATTGTTTTCATGGCACACAGTGAATACTTTGAATATATCGAGTCAATGTTTCAGATAAATACGTTCATATGGTGTCAAGCTTAGCAATTTATTAGAGAATCTTTACCTAATTTGATGTAATTGATGTTAAAGCCTTTTTTCCTTTGCCTAAATATGCTGTTTGTGTACTCCTTTTAAATGAGGATAAGAAGCAGCGGATTTGTAAAAGATGTTTTTAATTGATTCCAAAGGGAATACCTACCATGAAAACTGCTGACGAGTTCTGTGGGGCTCTAGACTCCAATCATTCAGCATCTATATTTTTAATGACAAGATGCTGCAATGCTTAAAAATCTGAATTTAAATTACTAGCATGAAGATAATGAATGTCTGCTCTCTCCTAATGTCTTACCAATAACCACCAAACCTCCATTTAGGTCAGGGACTCTTGCATTGTCTTAAAGACTCAAATTGCATAAAAAGCCAATGGGACTATTCTCAAGCTCTTTGAAAGCTCCAGTCAGACACAGCATGTTAAATCCTTGATTTTCAGTTACAGAGTGGAGATAATGGCGCAATATACGCAACATGTCTGTGATTTGCCATCCCTGGTTATTCTGGCATTTTTTCATCCTCAGTTTTCACATAGGTGAAAATTCACTCACAATTAAATAGAGGCAATCATTTGGCCAGCTTTATGGTAGCTATCCTCTTTGTGTGTAAAATCCCACTAACTCCAGGAGAACTAGTTGCCTCACTGAAGGTTGCTCAGAATTAATAATGATGATTTGTAGTGTGATTTAAGGCTAGCTTCAGGCAACAGGCAGCGAGACTCTTGGGACGCTGCTGGTATGGATTCACCGTGTAGCAACTGGGCAAGATGTTTAACAACATAACTTTGAAACAATACCAGCAATGGTGTTACTCATCACGCAGCGGTGGCATGTTTTAATGAGCACTCCGTATTACATTCTGCAGATTCCTCTGTACAAACTGTATGTATTTTATTAGGATATAAATGTGTAATCAGGAAGACAGTCTAGAAGATACATAAAGTAATCCATTGCTTCTCTTTAGAAATGTCAGGGACTTAGAGATTTTTCTTCTAGTTTTGGCTACTCCTCTCCAAAAAGAGCTGTGGACTAATTGTGGAAAGCCCTGAGGAGAGCAACAATAACAGAGGTGCAGAAAACATGATCTGTCAGGAAAGACTGGCAGAAGAGGGGATGTAGAGCTTCCACAATAACAAGCTTCAGGTGAAAGTGAAAAGGAGTCTAAAGCTACAAGTGGGTAAATAATGTTCTAGTGATATACAAACGAGGGAAATACAACAGATTTCTTGGGAATAACATGTTGTATCACTGGATTTCTTTGAAGGAGAAGCCACCGGCCAGGAATGACAAGTATAGTCAATGTGGTCTTTGGGCAGGGTCAGAATAAATGAAACATCACAGCTGCTTAGTGGTGTTATAATTCTGCAGCTCTGTAACTGAAAGATGTTGCAAAAATGTAAATTGCCTTGGTGCTACTACATTTTTACAGTCCCTTATCAGGTATATAAAATTACTGGTGATATAGACTTCACCTGTACAGGGAATCTGTAAAAAAAATATCCTATGCATTGTTCAGTTGCTACGTCAGGATCCTGCCTATCACTGCAAAGATATACTGCGGCTAGAAAGTACCCTAGGAAAACATTGCATTCTATGTCTGTAGCTTAGAAAGTAGGGCAAAATATTCTGCTACTTCCACCTCGGCAAGGACAGATGGAGATGAACTCTACCCATGCAGGCATGAGCAGAATAAAAGTGACCTGAAGCAGAAGGCCTGCTCAGACTGTCTGGCTGTGAGGTGAAATAACAGTTTGCTTATTACTTAACTCCTTATCTCCAAAATGTTTCCAAGGCCTCAAGTATCAGTCAGGTAAGGATCAGACAGAGTATGCCTTTAAAGGGTGAGCAGATGGGCACATCTGTTTGTTTGACAGGAAAACGTATGTGTTGCTTGACCTGGCAAACATTTCTTGGTGCAGTGGAAGAATTGCACAAAATATCTCAGGCTAACTGAAAAGCATCCCCCCAGAAATAGCTCACTAATCTGTGTATGATGGTACAAAGCCCGCAACGAAACGAGTTTGATAGTTCTAGCTCAGTTAAAGGAACATCGTTCAGCTTGATAACTATGAAATTAGTTGTGCTACCTGTGCTAAATGACTCTGTCTTGCTGTGTTACTCATGGAAGCTGTTTCTCTTTTTCTTCTTTTTTTTTTTTTTCTTTCCCCAATAGAACAAGTTGTATGAGAACACACTATGACAGATGCAAACCAGAGCCAGCATTTTCAGAATAGTATTTTCCGTTTGTACCTTCTCCCTGCCTCTGATGACAATTTTAGCAGGTAATTGGGCACCTTTCTTGCCAA
The DNA here is from genome assembly GCA_025331215.1 of Actenoides lindsayi. NCBI lineage: Eukaryota > Metazoa > Chordata > Aves > Coraciiformes > Alcedinidae > Actenoides > Actenoides lindsayi. The sequence continues at coordinate 70,758 of WTSP01023032.1, forward strand.
AGTAATAATGCAGAAGTTAAATCTTACTGACTCAAGTCTAGCACTGTGCCTCCAGTTTTAGCTTTCAGAATCATATAATGAAGTTAGTTTCAATCTAAGCTTTAATTAAGAAAGAAAAAACAAACCAACAAACAAACCATAACACCTATTCTTATCTATCATAGTTTTAAAAGAGAGATTTCCATCCTGTGTCTAATACCTGCAGTGAGATCTGCTGATAGCCTCAGTAGTCTCATTGCCTAGCATCAGGCATGAAGAGGAAGATATGTAGCCCTATATCCTTCAGAAGAGAAAAATCTTTATCTTCTTTCACAAAGAGGTCCTTGTGCTAGTACTGGCCAATCTGGTATAACACAGCTCTGAAATATTAGCTCTAGTCCTAAAAGCTGTGTAATTATATTAGCGTGGTTCCATGCCTGAGGTAATAAGCTCTGCCTTGCTGCTGTGTGATCAGCTGAAGCTCAGCGCTGCTCCAACTGCTGCACCCAAAGTGGTATCTGGCACCGGATCAGCAATAAAAGCCTCACCCAAAAAAGATTTTTACAGTTTTCTGTTGGTCTTGCATTTTGACCCACAAAAGAAAGATACCAGGTTTTTGGAAGTCCAGAGAGCCCAACTCTCCCTGTAAAACCAGTAGAAACTTTAATATTGCTGAGAATCAGACCCAGTGCCCGTATCATGAGGGCATCTGGAATGCTAGTCATGCAAGTCTTGCTTACTCACAGCACTGTCTCCGGATATTTTTACAAAATCTACATTCTCAGCAATAAAATATGTGTTGCTATGGGGCATCTGTTTATGTTTTTATGTGAACTGATAATTACACTGGAGTTCCTTCTGTCTGTAAAAATGGTAGAGTTTTTCAGTTAGCCTTCAAACAATTATCGGTTGCATGTAAGGATGATCCTGATTTTATATGAGAAAAAAACAAATATATGGGATAAATCAGTGTGAGCAGTGATCCAGGAACTGCAAGTATGAATCATATGTTTGGCACGTGTGACAAAATACAGTTTTGTCCCTTTATAACCTTGTAAGCTCAGCTCTTCTCTGAGCTCAGGAGCCATAATACTATATTCACCTGTCAGCTCACAGACCTCAGAGCAAACTATCCTAGACTGGGCGTATCTCAGCCTGCACTTCTCTGAGCAACAAATGCTGGGCAAGTGTTAGAAATACAGCATCATTCAAAACGTGCAGGTAGATAGGTAGATTTTATATGTTTGAGGCAATTCTATTATAATTGCACCAAACCTGAAACACTGCAGAAATACAACGCCTACTATGAATAAAAAAGCAAAAGGAAAGTTAAATAAACCAAATTGTAGTTACACTTAACTCACCCCCTGCAAACATTAACCCTGTGAGGCAAAATCCACAGGAACAGAGAGTCTCTTGTGGTCAGGCTTCTTAATGTGTGTTTGATTTTTTGCCCCAAAGACACCCAGACACTACCATAGCCACTGGTACAGCCGCTATTTCTTAAGTGTCCCCTCGTTTACACTCTTTGGTGAACCCAGTCTTACTTCTTCCTATGAAATTTGTCTGCCTCCATCAGCTCACACCTCAAAAGCATTTACATAGAAGCTCTCTGAAAATGTTACCAATGGTCTCACAGTTACATGAGCAATTTGTGAACCTGGATTTTTAACCCTGTGTCATGGAAGGACCCTCTGAAACTGAATAAGGATAATGCCTTTTCTGCAGAGCTGGCTTCCAGATTTTATTTCCTTATTCCCTGGGTTCCTGACTTAAAAAAATCATGGATGTACATCGTATTTATTCTGGTTAGAGGTTTCGATTTGTGTCCAGTTCATTTTTCCTTTAAAAAAGATAGGGTTCATGTTTTCTTACAGCTTCCCAACTTTGTTCTGTTCTGTGTCCGATGTAATTGCTGACAGATTAATGCCCATCTGTCACAGTTCCACACTGTTCATTTTTAGTGAAAATATTCTGTACTTACTGTTCTGGGTGTTACAACCTGAAAAGAACCAAATCCATAATAATAACATTACCAGAATTAGATAGATATCAATGACAAGTCAAGGAAGTATTACATATGCATATACATATGTGCTTTGAAACACTATGGTTGGGCAGAGTAAATTACCAGTGGCTCTAGGATAAGGGTGAGTATAACAGAGAGCAACCACAAAGCTAAGGAGTAAAGACCTTGGAAATACAGGAAAAGGAGGTGGCCAGAGACTCAGCAGACAGACGTATGGATCATCATTGATGCAGACATGTCTAGCAGCCTAATGAAGCTGCCCATAAGGGACAGCATAGGTGGAGTGTCTTTAAGATCTACCTACAAGACAACCATAAAAACAACTGGTTGCATTTACCTTGTACTTCAGAATCAGGTGTGTTCAGATTCTATCCTGACCTCCTGTCTTAGTGCTCTGTAGTAGCATGGTAGTACTTAGTACTATGATAATAGCGTCTTACTATCATAAAAACATAACAGTGTTTTGGTACCTGCTTTAGCATGACTGATCTGGTTATCTGCTTTTGAGGACTGAAGGTTAATTCTGCATGCTGCAATGGATGGAGGATGTAGGCAATCTAGGAAACTCATACTACTGAAAATCTGCCATGAGGAAGGAAACATCCTGTATTTTGCTCTCATGATCTACCTGCAATTCAGCCTCAACAGCCTAAGTACCTAACTGGAACATTTGTCTCTTCACCTTCACCACTAGGTAGTAATATTTAAGTACCCAAACATCTAGGTGACCTTCAGAAGTCTCTTCCAACCCAAGACATTCTATGATTCTATTTTCTATGAAACAGCCTATGTAATCAGGAATCAGTTAGCCAAGAGGTAGTAACCAGGTCTGTAACAGAGAAAATTGAGCAATGGATTGAGAGCATCACAACCTTTGTCTTGTCCTCTCTAGGACACAGAAAAATGAATTATCAGATAGAATCATGGATTTCACAATGGAATCTTATGGATTCCATCCATGGATAAAGGATGATTTCCAAGCGTCATTAGAAAACGCAGAATAAATTCTTGAAGTGTTAATATGAAATAAGAAATTTGGTTACAAGTATCCAATGAGTTCAAAAGATGTGCCATTTGGGTATTCTAGTGTACAAGAGAGGAAACCAGAGGTAAGGTAGCACATAGGGAAAAAAAACCCAACAACCTGAAGTAGCCAAAGAAACAAAAAATGGGATAAAAGAGTAGATAAATAAATAAATTTTAAAAAACCCAAAAAGGATTAAAAAAGCTGAAGATTAAACAAAAGGAGATGAAATAAAATTAGAACCAAGGTTTATCAAAGGATAAAGTAGAAGAAAATGAACCCAGATAATATAACAAAATAATTCTGAGCAGCAAAAATGCTTAGGTGTCTTAGAAAAAGGAACATAATATAGAAAAAAAAAAGCAAAGAATTCCCCTAAGAGGAAGCGAGAACAAAAACCAAGTGAAGCCCAGGCTACTTTTCAAGTTGCCCTGGAAGATAGAAAGAGGAATCAGAGGAGAACTATGATCACATGCTGTATTACCAGGAAATGTAACAGTTTGAAAACATTTTAAAAAATTTTTTATAAATACTTTAACTTCAGAAAATAAACATCAAAAATAGGCATTGCAACAGTTGTACAAGTGGGTGTAACTTGAATAGAGATGTCTGGTATGACCCAAATTCTGTAGGATTTAATGAAAGTCCACAGGAATATAATGCACTCTCTTCATTAAGAGGAGAATGCAAAGTAGCAACATTAAAACAAGCACAAGAAATAACAAAGCTAGTGATCAAATTAATTTCCAAACCAAGGACAGATGAACAAATCGTTGTTGAAACAGAACTGGACACCCATCATGATAGAACAACTGAAAAAGAACTTAAGAATCCTTAAACAGGAACATCATACAAATGGATTAGTAGCACTGGAGGACTATCCAGGGCTAGATAGTGAAGGTTGAAATTTAGTTGATCAAGAAACCCCAACAAAATCTGTCTGGGCTTTACTTACTCAAAAATGCAAAGTAATCCAAAAGGTAAAAGTGTACTAAGGAGGGGAACTTGAGAGGTCTGACTGTGCACTTAAGGTGCTGGTAAATTTTTGGCAAGCTGTTTTACACTGCAGGACGAAGAATAAATTAAAATGGCCAAGGGATATACCCAAGAAAAGAAATTATTGGGGACTTCAGCCAGCTTAGTGACTGATAACATTGGGGAATATTTATAAAGAGGGTTTCAAACTATCTGTATATGAAGAGCTAAACCAGGCTGAGAAGATGAGTAAGCCCAGTAGATCCAGCAATCATGAAATTGGAGAATTTTGTAGGTATTATTTGAAGGGCTGAAGAAATTTTGCAAGAAGGATGTGAGAGTTAAAAACCTACCGGGCTAATAAGGCAGGGAAAAAACCTATTTAAGTGGTAACCTTCTCTAATCAATGACCACAGGGTGAAAAAAAAAATAAATTACAGGTAAACAAGATCATGGATAAGACTGTACTAGAAACAACTATGTATCCAGCAACCAGGGTGAAAATGTTAGCCTGGTCCTAAAAGATCCTGCAGACAAAAGCATGGTATGGCAAGAGAAACAGGAAAGGAATAGAGTGGAATTAAAAGATTGATTGTTATTCTTAAAGGGATGTGAAATCCATAGAGAGAAGCCTGCATACTTGAAGTCACTGTGGAAAGAGGAAAGGTTTTTCAAATGTAAAGACTTGCATACTGTGCAAATCAACTTTAATATTCCTTTGAACACAAATTTTTGAATTGTCAGCTGGAAAATATCTTGGACTAAACTCACGCAGACAATGGATAAAAAAAATATATGAGTATAATGGAAAGAGACTCAAGTACTTCATTGAGAAGTGTAGGGGTAGTGAGTGGGACATTAAATAGCATAGATCTCAGATCCATATCTAACATATTTGCATTTCTCATTGTTGGGCAATGACATGACGAAAGCATTCCTACAGGGAAATGGGAGTTTAGACATTTCAGAACATATCAAAGACCCATGTTCTTTCTAACATTCACTTTTTCATTTCTTTCAAATTTCATTCTTTCATTTCAATCCATCTGGATTATTACCTGACCTGTATGATGTGCTGGTATGCAAAGCTTATTACAAAATAAAATTTTCCAAAACTTTAAAGAAGGGCACATGCAGAAATGTCTGCTTTGGTAGGTTTTATTTCAGAAGGTTGCACACCCTTACATGCAACTTCACAGCACTGAGATTCAGGAAAGCAGACCGTTTGTGTAGTGTTATACTAGGAATATTTAATAACATGTACGTATAAGTTAATGGCCTCACATTTGTCTTAAGAAAACACTAAGACATGGGAGAGGCCATAAATTCCCTAACTGTGGAGATATACTGATAATCAAAGCACTACAAATCTGTATGGTACGTAAGCATGCTCCAACTTAGTAGAAAGATTCTTGTTTTCAAAGGAGCTAATCAAGTAACTTTAGAGATGCCCAACAATTGTTCTCCTGCTTCAGGAAAACAGCAGCAAATATCCATCACCATGAAGAATCACTCATTGCAAAAGTTATCTTTTTCAGTCTGGAAAAGGCACACACTTTATGTACTTTATCATGTGGTATCTTGGCAGTTAGACTACACTTTGTAATTGAAAACCAAACTTTATCCAAAGATGTTTGGTACTCTGTACACTCAGTCAGATGGATTCAAGTGCATAATCATACAATTCTGCCATTACAGTAATTGAAAATAACACGAAGCCTTTATGCTGGTTTTAAACTACTCCACCAAGGCCAACAGATGGAAGAAATTATGGGAAAAAAAAATCTTTTGTCTATTTCGAATTATTCAGTAACAGATTTCCAGCAAAATTAAAAGAAGATTGAACACATCCACCAAAATGTCACAACATGGGCATCACAACTTGAAACAATATATGGTGATTTTTTAATGGGATTATATATTTTATAGTTCCACAGCATCTAAACTACTACATGTATTATTTCATCAACTTATTTTATTGTTAATAATACATGCTGAGATCCTGCTAGGTACCATTGTAAGATTTAAGTCTTTATCAAAAACATTTTTGTATTACAGCAAGGTTATTTTCAAATATTTAACAAAAAGTCAGTATCTGATGAGGCCAGACCAAAGCACTCAAAATCATAAAATCATAGAATGATAGAGTGTCTAGGGCTGGAAGGGACCAGTGAAGGTCATCTAGTCCAGCCCCCCTGCAGTGAGCAGGGATACCCTCAACTAGACCAGGCTTCTCAGAGCCTTGTCCAA
>WTSP01023032.1:77114-105964 GCA_025331215.1 Actenoides lindsayi
CATCCTTTCACTACAGGCCCTGTAAACAGCCCCTCTCCAGCCTTCCTGTAGGCCCCCTTCAGGTACTGGAACGTCTCTAGTAGGTCTCCCCGAAGCCTTCTCCTCTCCAGGCTGAACAACCCCAGCTCCCTCAGCCTGTCCTCACAGCAGAGGTGTTCCAGCCCTCTGACCATCTTTGTGGCCTCCTCTGGACCCTCTCCACCAGGTCCATGTCTTTCCTGTGCTGAGGGCTCCAGAGCTGGACACAGCACTCCAGGTGTGGTCTCACCAGAGCAGAGCAGAGGGGCAGAATCCCCTCCCTCGATCTGCTGGCCACACTTCTCTTGATGTAGCCCAGGATGCAATTGGCCTTCTTGGCTGCAAGTGCGCACTGTTGGCTCATGTCCAGCTTCTCATCCACCAACACCCCCAAGTCCTTTTCCACAGAGCCTCTTTCCAGCACCTCGTCTGCCAGCCTGGATTGATAGTGAGGGTTGTTCTGACTGTTGTAGACTGTTCAGTCAGCAAGACAGATAGCAATAACCAGGCAACACAGGTCAGGGAGTGTATGGTTTAGCCAACTGAATTATAAGACCACAGTTACCTGAATAGGTCCCTGTAAGGGAAGAGATGGTTTAAACTGAACAGAACCGAATTTAAACCCCTTAACATGGCAATAATGAGATAAGTACCTTTAAATAAATTAAAATGATATGTTGTATGTGTAGATGCTTTGAAACACTATGGGTGGGCAAAGCACAGTACTGGTGGCTCTAGGATAAGGCTACACGAAGCAGAACGCAATCACAAGGCTGCAGCAGAGACACCAAAAAAAAACAAACAGGGAGCAGAGACCTTGGAAGTACAGAAAGAGGAGGAGGCCAGAGACCCAGCAGACAGACAAGTGGCCACTCATCGTTACAGATGTCTAATAGCATAATGAAGCTGCCTATAACAGGTAGCATACGTGGGGTGTTTTCAAGGTGTATTTAGTAAAAGACTGCCACAAATGCAGCTGGTTGCCCTTATCTTGTACTTAGTCACACATGCCCACTGCATGGTTAAGCACTGTCTGTGTAGTACCTTTAAATGGACCTGTGTTTTGGTGCTTGGTCTAATGTTTTGTTAACCATATTTGGCTGTTTTTATTTGTATGCTTTTGAGCACTGACTGTTAAATTTAGATGCATGAGAAATGACTGGCTGAGGAGATAAAGTTCTGCTTTTTAATGTTTTGTTTTGAAGTCTGCAGTTTTTGAGACTATGTAGATCAAGAAATTCAGAGTCCTAAGTATGAATGTTAACCTCAGAAGGCTGGTCACCTCAAGACAAGGACAGATTTGATGGGTTCAGAGGGCATACAAATGAAAACACGCTGTTCTCGTTGTAGTGAGGCCATTTGCTTTGGCACTATTCATTTAAGACTACTTTATCATCTGTTTTAGGAACACTGTGTTTCCGGAGCATTTAACATGATTGCAGGGATGTTTTAAAACAACTCCCAATATGAAATGGAATCAAAGAAGCTTGTGGAGCTATTCAGCAGAGAGAAATCCCTACTGAGTTATATAGGAGTATGTTATAAATTAATATGGAGTGTCTGAGCTGTGACCAAATGTCCATTACTAGTCAACTTTATTTTGTGGTGGATTGATCTTTCTTCTTCCAAAGCTCAGCATTCATAAATTGTTCTGGAAAACATCAAAGTTATTTGAAAAGGTCTATAGCCGTATAAATTTCTCTATGCAAAATGGCTGTTTAACAAGATTGCCTCCTTGAACTTTTCACATGATTCTGACAGCCACTTTCATTTACTAATGGAAGTTTTATAGTGGATTTTCCCACTACTCTCAAATCTCTGTTTACTATTATTTTATGGAAAGTATTTCACAAATTGAGTCTCTGAAACAAAGGAAGAGGTATTTGGTGGTGTTCCCAGGCTGCTATGTGGCTTGTTAGCGAGGCTGCCCAAGAGACAGCATGCAGGAGAACCCCAAACCACATGGACTGCAACATTGGGCTGCATCTAATGGCCCCACCTAAATAGGAGTTAATTCAATAGTCATTATGGTCAATGCTGAGAAACTCTCTCTGTGTTAGGCCTGCTTAGAGTCAAATGAGGAAGAACAGAAGTTTTCATGAGGAATTGTTCTTCATTATTCCTGGTGCAGAGAGCAAAAGAATGGTGTACGTGCATGTAGTTAGGCTTCACAGTGGTAGTGATCATTTAAATGAAAAACTAAGAGAGGGGGTTAAGGAGTAAGTGGTTAGGAAGGCATCTGAGGCTTCATGTACCCAACATCCATCATATTGTAGCTGGGTGAGTTTTGCAAAAGATCAGGAACTCACAATTTTCTCAGCTCACCATGCATAGAAAGCATTCACTTGGTATTTTAGGAAACATCTCGTGTCTTCCATCTGGAGAATCCCTGGGTAATTTTATGTTAAATGGTTGAATTCCCTCAGGGTAAGAAGTAAAGATGTTTTCAACTGCTTCATGAGAAAGAAATGAGTAGAAAGGAGGGAAAAATATCTGGAGAAGAGACAGCTCAGTGTAGGGTAGCATTTAGAGAAGCAGGAAAGAAGTGTGAGTAACAGAGGTGAAAGAATGATTTATTTATCTTTTATTTTCCAAGTTATATGTCTTTGTGAAGTCTCTGTTCTAAAAGACAAACCTCAAGTTTGATTTGCCATTTTTCATTTTGTGAAGGTTCATATTTTTTTTCAGAGAAAGATAGTAATATTTCTCCTAGCAACTAAAGATTTTTTTCTCCAACAAGTTATAAATGTGAATTAAAATACAATGGTGAAGTGCTCTGGCTTTGCACTTTGGTGAAAACTCTCATTTTTTGCAGGCAAGCATCTTCTTTCTAAGCATTAAAAAGAAAACAAACTTAGAAATATCTTTTTTTTTCATTTTTTAGCAGAAAAAGTAGCTTTTGTTCCCAGCAAAGTTCCAAAATTTCACAGAAGCTTTAATGGCTTTTTTTTTTTTTTTATGAATCCAAAAGAATATTTTGCACATTCCTAAATGTGACATGGTGAACAATTCTCAGCTTTTGAAGCTGGGTCATCTTCCTGAACTAAGGTTGTCCAAGGTCAATGCACTATCCTCAGCGGTGACAATGTGAAGCTTATGATGAATCATTTCCACACATGGGATAAAGGCATTAGACTCCATTTTTCTTCCAGATGCACTCATTGAATTACACAAAAATTAGTAGGAAAAAAAAAATCAGTCTTGAGACACACAGAATGTCATGGCTGTAATTGAGATGGCTTGTGCTTACTTCCAGATTGAATTTGATATAGTGGTTGTACGTTGTTGACTGAAAACTGTTTGGATTCTGGCTGCGTGGTTTCGTAGAAGCGACCTTCACTTTAATGCATACTGGCATCACTGTAATTGAATTAAATTCCTAAAAAGAAAGCTAATTTTAAAAACTTTTAATTCTTTTTGTTTCTATATAAATGCTAACATTGAAAATTTCAAGTGCATAGCTGACACAGCAGGAGCCAGGCAACTAAATACACACTTCTACCTCCAGACCCCGTAAATTGCCTATTGTTGAGGCACATCATCTACATCAAAAGGACAGAATTCCGGCAGAGTACATCCTCATTCATTACTGTGGCAAGTGAGGAGATGCACGATCAGATTACAATTACACTATGTAAATGCAAAGGATCAGAATAGGACCTCAAAGACATATACTCTGGGCTTCTCGAGTAAAAGAGTTCCTAAATGTTATGCAAAATAATATGTGGCATTTAATCTTCTAAGAGTTGTAAAGAAAATGTCTTCTACTTTATACATTTAAAGGGAAAAGCCTTTTGTTCTTCACATTGGACAGAACTTTTATCCTTAAACTGTCAAGATGATAAAGGCATCAGCATACATTTAAATTCCTTACCTGGAAAGATGGTAAAAGGTGTATGCAAAAGAAAATCAGAGTGCATGAGAAATTTCTTTACACTGGGTTTGTTCCATGGAATAAAGCTAATATAAAATGTATGGGTTTTCTAAGTTAATGCTATTGCATGATGAGCTCAGGTAGCAAGCAAATCCAGACATCTACAGGCTTTTCTTTTTTAATAAGAAAAAGGCTTTTTTTTTTAGATAGAAGGGTTTGGGGTTTTTTTTTCTTTGCTTTTGCTTATATTGATGGACTGTAAAGGCCAAAAAGAGATTGATCCACAGAAGCCAGTAAAAGTTAGATGTAATTTAATTACAGTTGTCCAAATCTGAAATATCTTCTAATCCGATTATATACTTATTTCTTGAGGGACAGTGTGTGGGTATCTGCTATAGAAAGATGCTTTTTTCTAATCTAAAAAGATTCAGTTATCAGCTCCTTTTCAAGAAGCAGAAGGAGTCAAGAAAAAAAAAAATATTCCCAAGTATTTTTCTATAGCTAAAAAATAGAATATGTTTATATTAGTTTATATTTCAAATTAACTGTATGTATATGTGTGTGTGCGTTTGATTATATCATACCTACATGACATAAAACAGTCTTGTTGAGGCCAAGTAAGCGGAGACAGTATTGGTTAGATGTGTCATGTGAGGATACATTTTAGTGCTGCACTACCTCCCCCATGTAGCTGGTGCAATTCATCATAACGAAGGGCATACTCTGGGACATTTAAAGAGATGTAATTTTGTGTAACTGTCCTAATATGAAGTAGACAAAATGTTTTCTGTGAAGAGGAAGACTGTCATCCATCAAAGATTTTTAATCCCTGCTTCGCCATGGTCCTCCTTTTCAGGTTTTAAGCGTACAAAATGTACATGACCTGTAAGTACAGAACCCGAGGTGACTCTTAACAACTGTGAAAGCAAATGAGGCATCAGGCGAAGGTGAATACGCTGCAAACGAGAGCGAAGAGGCTGGGGAGCAAATTGCAGTGTCCACTGAAGGTCTGCCTCAGAGAGTCCTCAGCTGCAGAAAAAGAAAGGTCTTCATCCCACTGCCCCAAAACAGTAATGCTACACAGAGGTCTCTAAGGATGTATCTCATCCTCAGATAAACAGGTATTGCAGGCCTTCCTAGCATAATAGAACAGGATTTGCCTGAAAATTGTTCAGTAGAAATCATGAGTAGTAGGTATAGTAGATTTGGGTGTACAGAAAGCACAGAACTGTAGGTCCTTTCCCTGTGTCTATTTTTAGCACCAAAACAGAAACAAAGATGGGGGGTTTTTTAAGACATTGAGTTATATTTTTTAAAATATCCCTCTGTTTCATTTCTTGAATCAAGAGTCAGAAATAGCAGTGCTGAAATTCTGTAAGAAAAGACCATTCTTGCACTTCTGGGAAATGCCATCGTTATCTCTATAAAGTCTGTTGCTGTGAAATTTGGAGATATTTTGCTGACTGCGGAGCTAGGGATATTCTTCAGATAAGGAACTGAAAGTTTGTCTCATTACCAGATGCAAATCTTCACTCTAAGGCCCACCCATTCACAGGTTGGACTGTTGAAGTATGTCCAAGTATAACTATCTTACAACTCTGCTAGGGTCTCCTTGACGTGAATGTTTGCAACACTGCTTTCAAAATATAAATACGAACAGACCGATGATGTTAGCCAACATGATTAAGATGCTCCCTAAATCAACACTACCACTGAGTTACCCACAAATGGCACAGGAATGATTTTATTTTGATAACTATTATTTATTTTTATAAAAATCAGAGATAACAAGCCCTGAGCACTGAGTGCTGTGCCTCCTGAGCTTTTACATTTTACCTTAGGTGAGCAACTGACTCAAACAGCAATTAAGGCCTTACTTTAAGCAAGAACTTAAGTTCCATGTGCTCAAGCACTCTGCCAAGCAGGAATGAGGTTACCATATGCTTAAAGATTTGTCTTGCTATTAGACAAAGAATCAAAATCTGAAATTTATATCCGTGCAAATCCCATCTGCATATAACAGTTTCGCAAATCAAGAAATGTGCTGTGCTTTTTGGAGCTTTCTGCATCCTGGAAAACAGATAATATATTCTTCTGCCTCACTGGTTATTTCACTGGGCAACTGAATTTCTTGAAGAGTGTTGGGCAGACCATGCATTCCTGATGATAAATATGCCCATGTGATGACAACTGGTTTTACCTTGAACGTTTTCCTGGCTAGTGATTTTTTTTCTAAGCTGCTAATAATACAGTTCAGTCTCCCAGAAGGCAAAAAAACCCCACTTTCCTAGGAGTTGTGTTAGTCCATCCTGAATGAAGACTCTAAGAACAAACCCAGTGAGAAGTCACATGAAATCTTTTTTAGTAAAGAAAAAAAAAAAAAGGCCAGCCTAAAAGAGTTTACACAGCTGCGAGTGATAAAATATAGCAGCCATGGCAACCCAGTCTCCAGTATTCTGATAATGCATCAGAAATTAGGCTATTAGAATTATTAATTCACATTAGTGGCTATTAAAATTACTACCTGCAGGTTCACAGCCTGGAAATCCTTTTCTATTTCTAAGAGAAGGTTCAATTGCAGAAGGAACCTTTTTGCTAAATAGGTGCACTGTATTGTATGCTAGACATTATGGGAAGTCCAACAGATAATAAAGCTCACATTGAGCTTTATGTAGCTGCTTTGTAATGCAAGGGTAGCAGATGTAATACTTTATTCTTTTAATGATGGCAAAGAACCAATACAGACCCAATAGCAGTAGAAATAACTGGACTCTTACTGGTTCCCTGGAAATCCAACTAGAAATCCAACTTACTGTAGGGTATTTCATTAAATAGCAAGTGACATACAAAATATTCGACTTTGGTAGGTAATAAACAAAGCTGACAGAAAACAGCAGAAAAACTGAGCCAGACCCATAGAAAGGTTTGTAGAGACGCTGTGGTGAGACTCAGGGAGTCCTGCAGAGATTTGGCTACATCCTTTCCATCCCCCATTAACTTAACTCAAAATGCAATTGCATGCTGTTTTAAGTAAAAGAAGAAACACTATTACACCAAGGCCACAGCGGGAAATAATCAGGGGGAACAGCAACATGGCAGAGAAAGAACATTTTATTTATGGAAATGAGCAGAAAAAGTAACACACAAGCTAGAGGCAGCCAAATAGGTACCAGTAAAAATAACAAACAAGCAAAGAACATGAGCTTGGAACACAACCAGTATTTAGGAATTCACATCACAGTCTATCTCTTTGAAGATCCCAAGTACCAAAAATGGATATGCCATCCAGTGTTCTTTCTAAAAAATATCGTTCTCAGAAAGAGAAGAGGAAAACAAGGGTGACTGCAAAATGAAATTTAGCATGTCCCCACAGGCTAGACAAGCATGTGATGTAGGCATACACAATGGGGCTTGAGTAGCCTTTACGTTAAATGCTATTCTGCACTTTTTCCCCCTGGTTGACACTTCATTCAAGCCTGAATTCCTTAGGGACTTTTATTTTTTTAACAAAGTTCCACCTGTGCCTACAGACATTTCTTTCTATGTATCCATTGCTTATTTCCTGCAAAACTCTACCAGTAATGCCAACAGGCATCTGGAATTAGAGCTTTATCCACCTAAGCTCCCTTCTGAGCATGGAATAAGGCTTTCAACAAATACGGACGTTCTTCTTTTCAAAGATGGTGGCAATTTCTTTCCTAACAAATAAAAAAGTGGTAATACTTAAGGTAATGAATTAGAAGACCTGGGGTTGATTTCTTCCTGGGGATGTTCAGACTGACAAACACCAGGTGTCCAGGTGGCAGTCTCCCCAGCACTCTTGAGGCTGTGTCTAGAAAAGCTTGGTTTAGTTTAGCCGTGCCACCAAAAAACACCAGATGTGGGTGTACTGACAGTGTTGAGAAGACGAACATGGAGATTTGGTTTAACCCAGTTTGGCCACCAAAATTAAAGAAACATTAGCTCTTCGGGAATGCCAGAAAATGTTGCTCATGGTCCTCACAAGAGATGACCAAGTAATACAAATATTTGCCAGTGACCTTATTTGTAAGATTTCCAAGGACTACAATTCTGTGGTATCAGTCCCCTGCCCTTTCCCCATTTCTCCTCGGGCATTCAGATAAACTTTGGTGGATATGGTATTATTCATGCTGATAACAGTACCCCTGCACAACTTCATGCATGAACAAAAGTATTTGTTGTTTCTTCTCCACTACTTGCTGTTCATCGGCTCAAGTTCACGTCAGCAGGATGACTCATGTGCTTCTGTTTAGTACATGCTTAATGCTCAGTTGAGTGAAGCAGAGCCTGCTGTGGCCTGCAGAGCCCGGTTTGCCAGCGGGGAGGGGAGAGGAGAACAGCGCATGACCCATGGAGAGCCACTACGCGAGCAACTAGCTGAGCTGCCACGGAGGAAGTCCAACAACTGGAGAGTGCTTTCCCAAGTGCTGTCAGATACAGACACACTTTCCCAGGTCGCAGAAATACCAGGGAAATATTTTTGCCTAACAATTTGCTCTCTCATAAAAAATGAAACGTCTGGCAGAAGTGGTTTGGTTCTGACAACGTTATGACAGAGCCCTGACCAGGTCTCATAGACTTACCTGCCCATCGAGTCTCTGTTGGCAGTCTCCTTGGTTTCCTGCCATTGCACTTACCCAGCTTCTCCATAGCTACTGGGGGGTATGGATTGCCTCAACATGATCCCACAGGAGCAGGGCCCATCACCAAGTATCTTTTCTTCCTCCTTTCAAAAAAATTTTTTTTTTCTTTTTCCAAATTACAGCTGGAAAAAAAAAAATCTTAAAATCTTCTACAAGATAAAAATCACATTTGTCTGTACAGCTTGTATATAACAGACTAATGAACAGCTATTTTTCCCTGCATTAGAAAGGAGAATTTTAAGAAACACCTGAAAGCAAGAGACAAAAGAAACTTTGCAGAGACTGGCTGGGGAGATCACGTGAATCAGAAGTGGCAGAAGAAAATTGTACAAAGTCAAGAGTAGGCAAAAAACACAGATGGAGACCTCAAAAAGCAAGAAATAGTGGAGGTGATAAAGTATTTCCCTTTTTCTTCTCACACACTGTGAGGGCATTTACAGAGATATCAGTGTAACAGGACGAGCCCCCTAAAAATGCACCAAAGTACATACCCATGAAAGTTGCCCTGTACTGGAAGAAGAGAAACAGTAGCACCCAAATACATTATTATTCCTTACAAAAATGTCCACAGTTCAGAAAAAAACCATCCAGCTTTATAGTAAAATATAGGTGGACAAATGTTGAAGGACATGTGACAAAATTCTTCAGCGGATCAAGGGAGACCAGCTCAACAACTGCACAGTTTGTTCTAGCCATGACCCCTGGGAGATGTTCCCCGTGCCCTGCACGTCGCTGCTCCAGAGTGGCTC
The DNA here is from genome assembly GCA_025331215.1 of Actenoides lindsayi. NCBI lineage: Eukaryota > Metazoa > Chordata > Aves > Coraciiformes > Alcedinidae > Actenoides > Actenoides lindsayi. The sequence continues at coordinate 86,420 of WTSP01023032.1, forward strand.
ACTGGAGGGAGCAGAAGCTTCCACAGCAAGACAAACTTTCCCCAGGAAACTATTTATACTAACTGTGTCATCTGACAACACAGTTTAAAATTATTTGCTGCTCTCTATTTCAACATTTTCCGTGTTTTCCTCTTTTAAGTCACTGAAAAGGCACAGCTTCCATGCATTGCCTATCGACTAAATGACTGCTGCTAGTTTTAGTCATTTTGATTTTAACTTAATCTCATATTAAAATCTAAATGAGGGATGATTTCAATTTCTTCTTGGAGGCTGGGAGGAACAGCAATGTGGGACTGTACCAGCTGCAGCTTTAGAGCTTTATTTGGAAGGCTACAAGGACACACTTTATTTCCTTATGGATCTCAAAGGCCTGGACTAATTAGTACTTATTAGAAAACAAATTAGAAATGCATTTTATTTCTCCATATGGTGAAAGCAGGAGCTACAGTAAAGGGATAGGATATCAGAAGAACAGAGACAGTGATTTGCAATGCATAATTTACTTGACTAATTTTGCTTTTTCTTTTATGCCTATGCATTGTCTATGAACAGGTAACAACTGTTATGGAATGTATCCATTGTTCAAAGCAATTTGTCAAATAATTTTTGCTATATAGCTCATCTGTGAACAATTCATCTCATGTATCTGATCACGCAAATTTGAAATTGTAGTGCCAAAAAATAACAGATATGCAGGTGACCTGATTTTATTTATTTTTTAATTTGATAATGTGGATACCACTATGTGCTTGATTTGATTTTTAAATTTTCTATCAGCATAAATTCTTCAAAATTAGCTTAAAACTTCTTGATTTCCAGTAAAATTGCTATGGAAGAGAAAACAGGCACTACCGGGATTAGTCAAATTCACAGGAGCTTAGACCTTATCCTCTGTGTTTTGTGAATGTTTCTCCCATGATGCACTTTATGTATGTAGAAGGTGATCTGGCAGGTGAGTAAATGCAGTTACAGCAATTTGATATTTAAAAGTTAATGAATACCCAGAAAAAAAAAGAAAAGTGATCCCAGTAGCTACTGTCAGAGACATCTTATGGCAACCCTGTCATAACCAATACGCTAGTTCTATGTTTGTGAAAGATGGGAGCTTTAAGTATTTTGAGGCTGGAATAAAGAGCTAACTGTTCATTATGCCTTGAGAACATTAGAAATGGGAACACCGATCCCTTTGGTGACCTCCTTCTGAGACTGTTCAGCAACAGGGTGACTCCAGCACTAACACCTGCAGAACACCACCACATTGACAGCTACACCCTGGTGATGCTGGAGGTCAGAGCCTCTCAAATTCACAGCTCCTACCTCTCTTTCCTGAGTAGGGCATAGTGGCCACCAAGCTAAAGCCATGCTTCTCAGCCCTAGCCTAACCTTGGGAATATGTAAGGTGTAGAAAGATGCTCTTTGCCACATGCCCAAAATTCAGGTCTTTAATTTCTAAGTAGACTGCAATTTAACAGGCTTTTATATGAACTGTTTCTAGTAGCCTCCCAACCACATTTGTTGTGAAAGTCCTGTCGTGTGGAAGTCAGTATTGCCAATGTCCTAGGAGTATTTTCAGCATGCCCACCTACCAAAGAGGGTGACTTAGGGGCAAAATGCCAAATTTGTTCATCCCATACAATTTACTCCATTTATCTGCTCTGGGCAATTTAAAACAGGGAAAATTATGCGCTGATAGAAGTGAATAGAAGTAATTACATCTAGATTCATGCTGACCATGCAATTGCATGAACAATTGATTCCAGATATTCCTCTTATAGCCCCTACACCTGGCTAACTCTAAACTGTCATCTTTAGACCCCAGCACACGGAGGGCATATGCAGCATGTCCCATTAGTAAGGTATTTAAACCCTTTAGAAATAACTACGTACCATTCACACTATTAAATGTTCCAAGAAAAGGCATTCTATACATCTTCTGGTAGAAAGAAATGTAAAAAGAATCTACGTAAGCATGACAATTTGCGGGAATTTATTTTATCCCTGGATTAAATGTTTTTTGTTCACTATTCGTAGATTCCAGTCAGACATAATCTATTTTATACCGCTGGGAAGAAAAGGATAGGAGACCTGTTATCTTTCTTAAAATGTTTTTTGGCTAGAAAATGCATCTAATTTGTATGATGTATTACTCCATTGATTTTATAGAACTACGTGCTTAATTTATACAAGCCAAGAATGCATGGGTCATACGTAGCTTTTCAAATTATGAAAGAATTTGTGATTTCTTGTTTTTCTCCGTTGATTAACTTTACTGGCAGGACAGAGCTCACATTTCAGCCACCTCTTTTAACAGCACTTTGCTAATCTACAGGTAGTTCATAAACTCTTTTCTCTCTTTGAAAATGTCTTCTCCAGTATGTCCCACATTCAAAAGCTGTATTTCAAAGTGCCACTTTAATCCTTTTTATCTTTCTGATAACTTAGAGTATTGGTCATTACTTGATTATTCTGGTCACATTTCACTGTTCTTCACTGAAATCTCTATAGAGAAAGAATGCTTTAGGCAAAATAAACTCTGAACTTTTGTGTCATCAAAACCTTAATGTAAGTTATTGAATACAGCCTGCACAGCTTAACCTAAAATCATAAGAAATACATTCATTTTTGTTTGCACCAGCACAGAAATGGAAACTTTTGTGAAAAAGGAATTTCATTTCTCTGTATTATTTTTTACAACCCCCTTACTAAATGTAATAATAAAAAATGTTTGAAAATATTTATATGAAATCCGAGAATTGCATTTTAGAGAAGATAGCAATAAGAACTTCCTCATCCCTCCTATACAACCCATAATGCTTTTCACTGTCCATAAAATATTAAATGATTTGGCTTCCCACAATTACAAAGCTAGGACATTGTATTCATGTGCCACATTTGAATACTTACAGGTCATGATGACACCATAAAACTTAATGTGCATGCTCTTTTTTAAATACCATTACTACTCCAATGAAGTAGTGATTATCATAAAATTGTGTTTAAATTAAGAAGAGATATTATCATGACTTAGTGTCCTTTTCTCTTTCATTTTTTTAACACTGTCTCTTGAGGATGATCAGTAAACTACTCGTTTTCTAAACCAGCCATTTCTCACATAGGTACTTTGTCTCATACTCTTCACATATATCCCCCCCCCCCTCATTATAACATTAAATCCTCTGCATTCTTGTAGAGGATTTTGTCTCATTCGCTTCACCTTATGCATCAGCTGTCAAACCTGCTGCACCCTATCAAACCTGCTGCTCCCTTCTGCTACGGATCAATTTTTCACAGCCTAATACTTAAATTATTATCTTAAAATTCCTAAAATGCAGTTCCACCATGGCTTAGCCACTTTTGCCGCTTTTAAAATCGCTACTTATTAATGTTAATCATGTTAGAATGCTGGGTTTTCTTAACTAGTATAAGAGATTAAGTTTTTAATCTGAGTCTTTTTTTTTTTCCCCTCAAAAAATTTCCAGAAAATTGCTAGGATTAAAATACCATAAAGATTTGCTTTCAACCCATGTGAGCCTGTAACCCAGATTGCTTAAAGGAGAGTCTTTTATCCCATCCAAAGGACATATGTGCAGACTGGTGTAAAGTATGATCTATAGTACATGGGTGTCCGCTCCATCAGGACATTTGCACATCTTGCAGGTTGCAGTTACTTAAAAAGTAAGAAATGAGGGAATTTTGTTACAAGCAGCTATTTCTTCTCTTCACCTTCATCCTGTGTCTATGTTGTCAACTATCTCTTATACACCTTTTGAGTGCCATCTTAGGTGAAATATATAAGGCTTTTAAGCTGTGCAGACCCCAAAGGGTAGTGAAAGCTGAGTCTCCATTCAGGAGAATAAAGGTGACCCTAGAGGGGAAGCCAAGCCAACCTACTTCATTGCAATTCACTTCCTAGGGGAAAGGAGATGGACAAATGAACTCTTTGCCCTCAGTGCTCTCCAAGACAAGCAGTGGCTCCCTCTGTGGTCACACGGGTGGGACTGGAAGAGATGAATGTACCCTCTTCCCTGGTAATACGTCAGCCAGTTTGAGAAGCAGCAGTTTTGAAGGTTGACGGAGGAATTCATTTTACAACCCGGATTTTTGAACCTAGTTGAGCACAAAATCATTAGATTAGATATTTCTGATTCTTTATAAGAGCTAAAGATAACATCTTTGCAAAACTATATAAGCCATTGGTCTTCTTAAAAAATGCACGTCTCAGTAGTTGCAATTCTGTTGCTACCACATCGCTCCACAATTTCCTTTATAAGGGTCTTCAAGAAGGAAGATGAGTATATACAAATCAATCTGGAACCTTAATCTGTCCTTCAACCTTTTTTTTTTCAGGTTAATCTGAGTTAGGAGAATAGCACAGAAATTGTTCTAGTCGCACTGATTCTTGGTTTCTCCTTAGCAATGGGCAAAATCTCAGATGTCTGTTTTAATTTCTTAGATCAGTCAGCAGGCTTTGATACCTGTGGTCCTTAGGTGTGATAAACAGCATAGCTTTTATTCTATCACTCACTTGAGTGATTTTGTTCTTTCCTCTCCAAATGTCAACTCCAGTTCCCACTGAACTCAACTGCAAAAATGCTTTAGGCTTCCACTAAAACAGGTTTGGGCCCCAGGAGATGAAAGAAAGTGATTTTGATCAATTGTTCATCTGCCCCAAGCACACTTTCACACAGGTTCTGCCAGGCTATATTTTAGTGCCCCTCTTCTATGTGATGCTGAGCGAGATAACAACACAATTTGGGCTGTTGTGCTATCAAGATGCAGATGACACGCAGCTCTATGCCTCATTTTCATCAAACCCAGATGGTGTGGCATCTTTGCTTTGCCTGTGCCTGGCAGAGATTAATACTTAGATAAGGGCAAGCCGACAGAAGCTTAATTCGGACAAGATGGAGGGGGTGCTATTGTGTAAAGGAAAATAGGTGTGATCTTCCTTTCCACTTCCCATTTGAGAAGGTTTTGACCTGGAGTGTGTTTGGATTCCTATTGCTATTGGAAATTGCCAGTGGCTTTGAGGGCCCAAGACAGCATTTCGTATCTGCTTCAGTTAGACATCTATCACATTTCTTCTTGGCCACCTCCAATCCATGCTTTTGTAAATTCTAGACTTAATTATTGTGATGTGCTCTGTATGGGGCTACAGATGAGGACCAACTGGAAACAATAGTGCGTGTTGAAACCAGCTGCTTGCCTGGCTGGTAATGGGAGCCACTGAGCACATACTAGATAGCTTCTCTGGCAAAAATTCTGTCTCCCTCCCCACCAAAGGGATGATTCCCTACCTATTCAACCTGGCTCCTGTGTTGAATTAGTGTTAAATGACCTGGGTCCCATCTTCTTGAGAAACATTTCCTGCCAAGTGAAGCCTCGAAGCCATTTCTGACAATATAATGTTAGAGCTCTAGAATTAAACAAATAGGAGGCAGTAGCAATGCTTTTAAAACAAACAGCTCTCAGCTTCAAAATTGGCTTCCCCAACTACTCCAGCAGAGCCCAAATGTGTTAAGTTTGGCACAGAAAATGACCCTTTGCTTTTCCCTAGCTTTGGATTACCACCACATTTATCATAATGGACTGATTTGGGAATCTCATAGCAATTGCATCTCCATTCGCGAGCTTTGTAACATCATTATTAATATTGCACTAGAGTTACGGGCTTCCCATGAAATTACACCAAACTGACACCAGGAGCTCGATGTAAATAGCCTTGAACTTTGATTTCTTAAACAAAAAATTCCATCCATGACCCGCTGCTGCTCAAAATGTGTGGTTCAGATAAGCACCCCCAGGATTCAGTATTTTTTCTGACCTCTCTATTGGGTCAGCAGAAGTGATTTGGAAAGCTCAGGAGAGTAGCTTGATTTCTTACATTTTAGCACTTCTTTTTCACGTTCTATCAGGACCTACAGAGAGGAATTCTTAGGACATTAAATACACCTTCCAAATTCCAGAAGGACTTTATATTTAGTCCTGAGATGGGAAAAGCCTGTCATTTCTTATTGCAGCTAAATCACCCATTACAGGGGACAGCTTAAGTAGAATATCACAGTCAGAAGTTGTAATACTATGTATTTAAGGCAAAATGATGAAAAATCTTTTCTTTTAGACAAGTTTTGTTTTCTATATCCATGTCAGATAACGTTATTCTCCATCAGTAGTGAAGCTGCCAAAGTGGTGTAAGATACTGAGGACCAAGCTACAGCTTTATGAGAGTAAGAGTGGCAGAATCTGCTTTTTATAATAATAAACCAAGAATCTCCTTCCTTCCTCCATTCTCCAGCTGACCAGTTCAGACCTTGTTATCTGAATACAATAACTCCGTCTCAAATACTCTGAGTAAATGGAATTTAGATGTACTTCGTAATTCTTGGAAGGGAAAATATTTCATTATTTCCTATATAGACTACATATACCAATAATAATTTAAATTCCTGAAGATACGCAGGTGCTTGGATGGAAAAAAAATGAGTCATTTTGATCCCTCGGTCTTGACATTGCTTAATTGGATTTTACTGAGCATTTTAAATCATCTGAGACTTTTGATCAACTGTACATCCACCATCACTTCCAAGAACTTTCACAACACTACAGACCTGAATATCTATCTGACAGACATATTTTTGAATCTACTAACAGTTCCTTACTAAGATATTTTCATCAAAAATGCAAAACCTTATAAAAAATTCAAATGTTTTGGTTCAGTTGAGGCCCTCAGCTAGAATAATGTCATCCCATGTCTATATGGCATGGTGGTGGTTTTATTTGGGGGCTTTTAACACTACACTGATAGTGATTTCAAAGGTTCTAGCTCCTTTTTAAGAGATAGCTGCACTACTCTTGATTTTGATCTGTCACCACCTTGCCACAGTATGATATTCCAGGTTTCTTGTTTTGAGTAAGTGTATTTTTTTTTATCATTGCAGCTTGATAAAACAGAAGCCCATTTTGAACAATAAAGCATAAGTAATGTATTTCTATTTTTATATGTTTTCTTGGATGTGATTGCAATTTATGAGAAAAAACCACTATAATTATGAATGCAAATGATTTCACAGTTACTGCAACAGATTTTGTTTATATATGTTAAACTATGCTGAGAAAGAGCCGGCTTTGATCTGGGAAACTCATTAATGTCTTTGCAAAACAGCAATCAGAACACGGTGTACAGCAGCGATAGTGACCATGGCTCACCGGGATGTGACTCAAGCCACTCCAGCTTTGGAATTCAGACACCTTTTTTTTTTGTCAGCACACAGAGTTGGATCACTGGGAAGCTGGTGAGGGTTTTTTTTAATTAAATAGATTAAAAATTGTGTTTCTAGCCTGATACTGATAACACTGTAACTTATTAAAGTGATAGAACCTTGGTTTCTACCAAGGAAAGGCAGACGTTTTGGTGAAGATTGATGGTGCATACCCATACCCTGTGAAATTAAAAAGGGTGAGTGCACAAGCTCGGGCATTTGGCTCTTGACATCTGCTCTGCATTCTCCTTTGTAGTAGTCCGGACTATTCCCTTTACATCTCTTCTAGATGAAGCTTGGGTTCATCCTGAGGTTAGCTTCCACCAAGGAGCAGTATGGATGAGGAATACCCTGTTCAGCTATCTCCATCTGTCACCATCCTCCAACGTTAACCCAGAAGACCTTGTACTCTCACATGCAACCCAAAATATTCACACAACACTCCAGGGCATGTGTATACTCTCCACATCACACTTATTAAAATCCTACTCTTGAGGCTGTAAGGCATTTTCCTCATTAGCAGCCTGACCTATGGACCCAGTCCTGACGACAAGCGTTGTTAACACCATGTCAACAAATGTCTGAGGAGCACTGTGGAGCCAGCCTGGGCCTCACAAAGAAAGCAACTCTCCTTTCAGCGTGCAAAAAGAAAGTCCAGGAAGGGACAGTCAGCCAGATGCCCCAGAAGAAACATCAGGATATTGCACCATCCCCAGGCCATACTGGTAGCACCACACAAGTTCAAAAAAACCCAAATTTATCCCGAGAGGATCCCAAAGGCAATGTCTAAAAGACATTTCTTGCCTTCACTTTTCCTGGTATTTAGCCACACTCCAGTGTTTAACTCATCCATAGTTGGTCTGGGTAAGCTTAGAAGGACCTAGGTATGCTTTACACAAGACATAGAGAATAGCATACAGGGGCATGGTGGGCACCACACTGACAGGTTCAAGACCTCGAAGAGGAAGGTAGGAGATAGGGCATGAGAAGGGTCATCTGCCACTGCCTACATTGTTTTCCCAGAACTCACCATCACATAGATGGGCTTCTATTGTGTGGTGGAAACATGTTCATGCCCCTCTTACAGCAAATGTGAGATCAAATCCTGGAAGAGCTGGGGGAGCAGACTGGCACAACGATGTGGAGTGGTGCCCTTCCGTCCCTCTCAAAGGAACCCTCCTCCATGCAGTAGGGCATCTGAAACTGTAACAGACACTGGACCCACTCCCTGTTGACAAAGAGCAGTTCACACTGCTGAATGCTGAAATATCTCCTAGACCTTCTGCTAGCCACAGCAGTGCACCCTGGCCTGGCAACACAGAGAAATACGAGCTATCATTTGATAGCTAAATAATAATAATAATTTGGATGGGAGAGGGATGATGAATCCTTTGCATGGTCTCATATTCAAGATCCTCACAGAAACCCTGACTGGAGCATTTGTGGGGTCTGATCCATATCACAGGGACTGCTCTCCACACTGGGGAGCTGAGCAACAGGTTGTAGAACATAGGGTCACCCTTTGCTTTGATTGCTTCCTCTCCACATCAAAAACACATTCCCCAGAAAAGTAGCCCTTTATTTTGGTTAACTCTTACTTTTGTAGTTTTATATTTGCTGGACAGCATCAGTTTTTGCAAAGATGTAGTAACTGTCTGTGCAGCTACTAAAACTATGTCTATACCAGTTGATGAAACAGGTCAGGGACTGTTCTCTGGCCTGATGGCAATTAACACAGTCTCATTCATTCAGGACAGCTTTGTCCAGACTTCCCATGGGGAATGGTCCTTTGGTCCATGCTAACTGTCAAACCTCACCCAGGCATTGCCTGCAAGCACTAGCTCACATTGACCAAAAACACACTGAAATCATGCTGGCAATTATCATTAGTGCTCAGGTCCACACCACACACTATTTAGTTCATCAGTCCAACTATGGCCTGTTTAATTCACTAAAAGATGAAGCTATTTCAAGTTGAATTAAGTAGGTGTTGGAATGACTATAATCATAGAATCATACAATGGTAGGGGTTGGAAGGGACCTCTGGAGATCATCGAGTCCAACCCCCCTGCCAGAGCAGGACCACCCAGGGCAGGCCACACAGGAACAGATCAAGGTGGGTCTTGAAAGTCTCCAGAGCAGAAGACTCCACAACCTCTCTGGGCAGCCTGTTCCAGTCTCTGTCACCCTCACAGGGAAGAAGTTTTTCCTCATGTTAACATGGAGCTTCCTGTGTTTCACCTTGCTACCATTACCTCTCATCCTATCACAGGTCACAACTGAAAAGAGACTGGCCCCTTCTACTTGAAAGAGTAGACAGAGCAACACTTTTCTTGTTCTTTCTTTTAGAAAAAAAACCCTTTTCTTTGGACTCGAAAGCAGGTTGACAATTACATGAAACTATCCTAATTTGTTTTAATATCTATTAAGTTAAATTTCACAAAGACAAAACTTTCTGTAGAACATAGGCAAGCAGCAGCATATCCCAGAAAAAAACTGACTTACTTCAACGAGTATTTCTCAGGTGAATTGTCTGATTAGCTGCCAAGGAATTGTTTCTTTTCAATGTTTGCAATACCTTACTGTTCAACAAGAGCTGAATACGTCTGGCAGCATCCTCATTCTGGGGCAGTAGGTCAATAGGTTAATATCTTGGCTAAAGGACCTGAGCATGCTGCCAGAATGCAGCAGCAGATGATAATAGTGAGCTCAACTTCCCCAGTAACGCTTCTCCTCACCAAGGGAGGCATTACACAGGACTATCTCCATCCTCCTTTAAATACCTCCTACTGTCCTGCTGGGTTTTAGTGTCTGCATGCAGTCTTGCCCACCACGTCTAGAGACACTAAACTTTTAAGCTATATTTTTATTTTGGAAAGCGGTCAGTGTACAAAATGTTCACATGTCATCTTTGGGAGGATGTGCACCAGCTTGTCTCTTGTCTTCTTCAGCCATAAAAAAAAAAGGATAACATTTGAAAGTAAAAATTGTTTCAACACTGTCTCAACACAAACTTCATTTTTTTTTCCCTCCAAGTGCCTCCAAATTCCTCCAGATTTTAAATCTTAATTCACCTTAAATTCTCCAAAATAGAGTGTCTATACTTGAATGGAGACTTGGAGAGATTCTGAATATACCGATGAATGCAAAACATATTACATTTATACTGATTGCACCAGGATCACATATGTATGTCACACCAAGGCAGTAAATATAAAAGAGGCATTTTCAATAAATCCAGTAAATTCCCATCTTTCTCAAAAATGATATTTTAGTTATATTCAAGGAGTGATACTGTGCATGTCAAAAAACCGGTTTCATTAATTTTCTAAAATTTCATCCATTTATTGTATCACAAAGGTCTGGCAGCTCTTTTCTAATTATGGGTAATTGGGTGAAAGAACATTTGAATTTATATTAACATGTGAACTTTCTGCATGAAAGATACAGAGCTTTCCAGCAAGATGCTCACTGTTTTACTAAGGAGCTGAAAAAAACATCGGCTCCTATTCTGTGTTGTATGGCAGCTGAGGTTACTCGGTCTTTTATAAGATTGCTTGGTATCTTGCAGGATTAACCTGGAGTGGGGTTCTTGGCCACTGGTCACAGCGTGGTATTTTCTGCCTAGTTGAAATCATCTTCATCCCAGTCAATAAAAACCAAGCACCTTTTGGATTCACTACATGCAGTTGCCGAGCTCTTAAAGTGGCCTTTGACCTTTTTCCAGTCTATATGTGATACCTGGTTTTTGTTTATTGCTCATTAAGATATTTGTGATGGAGGAATTTGCCCCAGAGGAGGAGAAAATAATTGAAGATTTTATGATATGCTATGGCTTGATGAACAAGCCATGAAGGAAATCTCAAAAACAACATAACATATAAATGTCAGGGAGCTTCCATTCAAACACAAATCTCACCAGAATAAATCAATGACTGTTATTAATCAGAAATAATCTCGAAGAGCAAAGATGTGTGTAAGAGTATGACTACAGCTATGAAAAAGGAGCCGATATCATGTTTATAAATTCTGCAATGGTGACAAAGAAGCTTCAACACAGTAAAGCCAACAGAGCAGTTGAGAACAAAAAAGCAATGTCTCCTCATAGATTTAGAAAAACATTGAATTTAATTTTTTTTTTTCACAGCAAACAAGATGTTCTCTGGCAAATGATATGAATCCTTTGTCAAGGCTGTCCAGATGGCCTTTGTGAATAAAATACTGCACACAGCAGTGACATGCTTTTTGGACAGATAACTTACAGATTTGGAAACAGCCTGTTGGAGAGCTTCTTCATTAAACTAATAATGTTTCTGGTTATTTGGTTACAAGAAGCCAAGGGCCTGGCGACAACTGCACAAAAAGGAAAGTTGTAGCTGCTATGACAACCTGGACAACTGTGTTTCTCCTCATGACAACACGTCCGAATCATATAAAATCACAAACCCACAATGAAAACTAGATTCCAGAAAGGTCTCTAAGAAATATAAAACCATGCCTGGGACATGACAAGAAATCTAACACAATGATTCTGTTACCCTTTTCATTGCATAAGATTGAGAAGATTGTGAGATGTGTTGAAAACTACTTTGGTTATTGCTTAGAAGCTTCTCTGTAAAACATTTTTTTTTTTTTTTCCACAAAGTAGGTAAAAATTACTAAGTCAACTTTCCTCAAAACAGGAGTTCATCGGTTGACTTTATTGGCAACTAAATGGTCCCAATATGAGTAAAAAAAGCAGTAGAAAAGACAGGAGGAAGGAAAAAAAGACAAACACAACAAATTTTTGAGAAAAGTGAGGTCTTTTAAATATAATTTCCTATTCAGTCAGTCCTTGTTCGTGCTCTCTTTTACTTTTTTTCTTTTTCTAGTTATACACCAGGGAGTGTGTCAATCCAATTTTCTATTGCCCCAATTGGGGTTCTCTGACATCCATCTCCTGCACCCTACAAATTCTCTTTTTTAAAAATTGCCCACCCATATTTCACAGCCAAAATGTATGCTGCTTTAACTGCATCTTCTTGATAAAGTAACAAAACAATGTATTACTCTGTGGGTTGTTTTTTGGGGTTTTTTTAAAGCAATTTTACAAGACACAACATTTCAGAGCAATTTTTCTACAGACATAGCAATAAGGAGAAAATACTGAAAGAAACCAACATTCTGAAAATGAAGCCATTAGATCAGACCAGTTATATTTCTTGCTTTCCACTTTCAAGCCCCAGTATGAAAGAAAATTTACCCATGTAGAGCCTACGATCTCCTTCCAGATCTCAGTCCATATTCTTAAGGTGCAAGATATACAAGAGCAGACATATAAACGAATTAAATTTAATTTATTTGAGTAATATTCCTACCATTATATGTAATCACCTGAATAAAGATCTGTGTGTTAGGGGTTGCTTCCATCTCCTCCAATGAAGCTAACCGACCGGAGGTAATCCATTGCCTAAGAGTTAATCCCTTTGAATACGATTCCCCGAATTTCTAGTTAATCCACTAGAGTCTACTAATGGGTTCTCCATTTCATGTCTAACATCAAAGTATGCCAATGTAAATGTTCTCTAGTTAGTAAATAACCCAAACAAGCATTTAGCTGAAAAACCATTTAACATCAGCTCTAATAAGTGACAAAGAAAATTATGATAGAGAACATCTCTTGAAGGAGATGAGAGGCGACTGAGGAAGGGATTCTGATCTGTAATGAATGCAGTACAACTGCTTGTTTACAGTGATTGCTGCATTGTGGCTAAAGGGGGTGCATGACAACCATGCAGTCTCGCTGTGACAGCTTCCATTTCCCTAATAACATCGCGCCCTGCCTAGTATTATTCTATCAGATGTAACACGTACAAAGTAGTGCACATAATTTTCAGTAATATGATATAATCATATGGGCCTTTACAGATGAATAGATTACATGAGCAGGCAGGACACTAATTTTTCAGCCAAAAATAGAGCAGGACAAGAATTACAAAGATACATCTAACATTATTTTCACCTACTACTTAATGATTACAGACCTTCAGTCCGGCAAAGCCTTACTTTGAAAGGAACTGCTATTTGGCTTTCTGTGGCAGTTATCTTAGTGTAAACACAGACACTGATATACCCATTGTGTAACCAAATGGAAACAACTGAAGTTGATAAAAACAAGTTTATAATTTAAGGGGCCATTATCATCATACAGGGCCTGCTTTTCTGCTTTGAAGTCGGTGGGATTTTGTCATTGTCTTCAATGGAAGTATAATCAGATTCTTACTCCATATGGGTGGATTTGCTATGTATTATTTCCTTCATCACAGAAACAGCTACTTCAGAACCCCTCGAGTTGATCAGGCATTATTATTAAGGACACTACCATAAATCATATGCTGTATGTCCCCCACTTCCTATTTCAGATAAAAAGCAGATTACGCTATGAATATGGCCATATTACTGAAGAAAAGGAGCAGGGCAATCTGAAAGAACATAGTGACCATGCTTAGATTTTGGCAGTAGCAACGCAAGCAGAAGAGGAATTAGGCCCAGGAGAGACTTGACGAGCTTGTTGTCAAATTGGAAATGGGAGCAGAATGATATGTGTGATGATTTGCCTTTGACACAGATGAAAACATTTGACTTTTGATAATCAGATAATCAGCTAATAAAGCCTTGGGCTGTGCTAATTTGTTGGAGTGGAATGTGTTTAGACAGGATGATGAACATGTTTTGATAAGGCATTTGTGAGATGGCACAGTTGTAATTCCAAGGAGTCTGGTAAGATATTTGGAAAGTCAGTCTAACCCTAACAATGTAGTCAATGTGGAGATGACGTAAATGCAAATGAAACTGATCTCTACCGGTGGAGGAGAGGATCTGAGCATATTTTGCAATACACGGCCATATGTAAATTTAAATAACGTATAAATCAGATGGCATGGTTTACAAAAATGCGTGTATTTGCAGCGGTTCATTGGAGAAGGGTAAGATGCGCAGGGAAAGACGAAGGATCGTTTGGATGCATGTGGCTGAGTGTGGAAAAGAGGTGTAACGTGAGAGGACGGTAAAAAAGCATTGGGTGTGAGAGACTGAGTAGGAGGATAAAAGATGTAGGAGATAAAAGGGTTGAGAGAGGAGAGATATAGACAGGGGAAAACGTATGTCTGATCTTAAAGATAAGGGCAAATAGCTTCGGTTCAGTGCAGTAAGCGACAGGAAGCCAAGCAATGATTCATCTGGCCAAAGCAACAGGAGAAGACATGACACAGAAGCCTAATTTTGGAGAGATTATTGGGGAAGATAAGTGAAAGAAAAAAGGAAAACATTAGAAAGAAGGTTATTGAGTTTGTGTGGCAAGGTTTTGTTGGTTGCAGGGATCACAGGGATGGCTTCTATGAGAAGCTGCTAGAGCCCCCCCGGTGTCTGATAGAGCCAATGTCACCCGGCACCAAGATGGACCCATCACTGAACAAAGCTGAGCCCATCAGTGAAGGTGGTAGTGCCCCTGTGCTAACATACTTTAAAAGGTGGAAATGTTTCTGTGCAATAGTAACAGCAGCCTGAAAAAGGAGTGAGAGTATGTGAGAGACACAACTCTGCAGACGTGAAGGTCAGTGAAGAAGAAGGGGAAGGAGGTACTCCAGACACCAGAGCAGAGATTCCCCTGAAGCCTGTGGTGAAGACCATGGTGAGGCAGGCTGACCCCCTGCAGCCTATGGAAGTTAATGGTGGAGCAGATATCCACCTGCAGCCTGTGGAGGACCCCATGCCAGAGCAGGGCGATGCCCAAAGCGGTATGTTACCCTGTGGGAAGCCCATGCTGGAAGCCTATGCTGGCAGGACCTGCGGACCCAAGGAGAGAGAGGAGCCCACACTGGAGTAGGTTTGCTGGCAGGACTTCTGACCCTGTCGGGGAGTCACACTGGAGTGGGACCAGCCTGTTCCTGAAGGAGTATACCCCATGGAAAGGGTCCACATTGGAGCAGTTTATGAAGAACTGCAGCCTGTAGGAAGGACTCATATTGGAGAAATTCATGGAGGACTCTCTCCTGTGGGAGACACCCCATGCTGGCACAGGGGAGGAGTGTGAGGAGTCACCCCCCCTGACAGGAAAGGAGCAGCAAAGACAACGTACGACGAGCTGACCACAACCCCCATTCCTCAAACCTCTCTGCTGCTGGGGGTGAGGAGGTAAAGAAAATCAGAAGTAAAGCTAAGCCCAAGAACAAAGGAGGGATGGGGCAGAAGACATTTTTGAGATTTTATTTCTCACTGTCCTACTCTGATTTGGTTGGTAATGAATTAGATTCATTTTTCCCCAAGTCAAGTCTGTTTTGCCTGTGACAGCAGCTGGTGAGTGATCTCTCCCTGTTCTTATCTCAACCCACAGGCCTTTCATTATATTTTCTCTCCTGTGTCCCATTGAGGAGAGGGAGTGACAGAGCAGCTTTGGTGGGCACCTGGCATCCAGCCAGGGTCAACCCACCACAGTTATAAATGAGCACCAGACTATAAATGAAGATATTAGTAGGTAGTCATAAAGCAAATATATTTCCATTTGCCACTAAGTATGGGTAGGAAGTCTCCATTTTCAGGCATTTTAATTTGTTGCATTACTTTTTCAAAATAATGCCAAATAAAGGTGTCTTCAGCCATGGATTAATCGTGTGCCAAACTTTGTTTTTAATTAAATGCGTTTTTGGGCTACAGGAGCACATAAAGGAGTAAACATCAAAGTTGCTCTGTTCTGCTATTGTTAAAATGGGAAAAGTGTTTTTTCCTTTGGAATTTTAAGTTTTATATTACATGATTTAGCCCAAGGCAAATATTCTTTATGGCTGAATTATAAAGTTCTTGAGAAACAGGTTTATAACAGAAGTGCAGACAATCTTCAAAAAAGCATTATGAGCACCAAGTCAAATTATGAAGCAAAGATGGGCCTGAACCCAAACCCCAAAGCTAGCCACTCCATTAACTTTTACATACACTGGATTCAGATTCAGTCTTTGTAACACTAACTCATCTTTGCCATAAAATCCCATTACTGATGTGAAAATGGAGAGCTGAACAAATGTGTAAGCAGTTGCAGGATCAGGACCTAAAATACCGTGACTAAAATGTGAGAAGTGGATTATAAAAAGAGACTTCTGAATGTTTCATTTGATTCCAGTTTATATTCAAGATGATTAAAGATTAAACATTTTTCAGATAAATATATGTAAACCGAGGATAGAATGTCTTCACTCATCATTTCAAGGCAATTCATACATGGAAGAAACCTGTGTCTGTATCTGTAACTAGAGAGAAAAAAAAAAGTGAGTAGAAAAGCTAGACAAATGTCATTCACGTTATGATAGGAAAGGATGTTAATATACCAGACTCTGCTATATTTCCCAGGCCTTGCAAATTCAATAGTAAAAAAAAAGTTCCAGTGTGAAATCAAAAATGCCCACAGAGTGCTGAAGAAGGGCAGAAATCCTCTTCCATGGGCCACGTTAGCCACAGCAAAGGCCATTCCTGCTCAGCTGTCTTTGCAGCCTTGTGCACATCCCTCCCTGTGTGACATGAGCATGTTGAAACAAACCTTGGTATATGGATTACTGGTTACAAGGCAGAATGAGGCAATTAAAGATCTTCCTTAGTCTTGCAATTTATTACATTGCATGATATTCACTCATGTGCATAGTCTGTCTGCATTTAAGTGTTTAATTTTTTCTTTCAGAGAATGGGATTTCTTTAAAATACACTAGCTACCAACACACTGTGCCAGCATCGGTGGAAAGTGACTTGTTAATTAAATGGAAAACAAATGGAAAACACCACAATAGAAAAAAAAATGGAAAAAACACCATAGTTGTTTAGTTGGCTGGTTGGTTGGTTTGGAGCATCTTTACAGCATATAGCTGGGAATGAGTATTTCCTCTTTGCAGATTCATTGAAATTACCTGATGGAGAATGCTAATCCCAAAGCAGGAGAGCCATCGCTGCCATGCACAAAGTGTAATCTTTGATATATATGTGCCTACCACTTTTCACTTGCAGAATGAATCTTGGCTTCTGAGACCAAGTTTTTAGGACAAGCACGTATGTACATCTGCAACCCCCCCCGTTAAGGTGCCATCAGCAGGTAGTTTCTGTTTTCAAAAATAGATGTACTTTATTTTAAAACCTATACTGTCTCTCAGTCAGTCACAGACTACAATGTGCTTCAGAACAGAACCAATTTATCTCAAGGGCTGTCCAGCAGCGTGAGAGTTACAATAATCAGAAAGCACTGTTAACTCTCCCCTGCCCCTTTGTTCTGGGAACTTCTCTAAAAGAAAAAAAAAAAAATATAAAGGGGGCTTAATGTGCTACCCATAAAATATACATCCCAATCAATCAAGAAAATGCATAAGTATTGCATCTGATGATCCAGAGACTGCCTGAAGATGGGGAAATGAGACAGAACCAAATAACTCAGTCTGACTAGTTCCAGCCAGCCTGGTTTCCAGCCTGCCTGCAGACATAGGCATGGGCAGGAGGGGCAGGGGCAAAGGCAGGGGCAGAGGCAGAAGCTAAGGAAGGGAAGAATGAAGTGTACAGAGAGTACAACAGGATCAAACTGCACTTCAGTGCATGGTATTACAGAATTGCAGTCACGGAAGGGAAGGGGAGTGTCTGGCAAAAACTCAGAAAGTAGTGATGAGAGAGTGTGCAGCGTGAAACTGGCAGACAGATTTCCTACAGACTTAATCTCCAGACTTCAGCTGACCTTAAAGTCAAGTCTCCGAAAGGGCAGCAAGGGAGAGTGAGAGTGAAAGGCTCAGGCTCGGGGGTTGGAGACAAAGGGATGGAGGAGGCTGAGTCTGTATATGATTTCTGAACACAGATGTAACACATTTGTAGTTAATCTGTGTGGCTGCAGACTTACAACTATGTTTGAAAACTATTTCAAACATCATTACGTCTTCAGAGTGGACAGGGATTTACTGCTGTGGCTGCACTTGGAGGATGACCCTGCCCCCAGCAAAGCCCAACTCTTTTCCCTCTGAATCCTTCAGAAAGATTCCTTGTGGAGCAGGTCCTCTAACAGGCCTTTTTTCCTGATGAAGCGTTAACAGAGTTTACCTCGGCTGTGCACCAGTATCAAATTGTTTTCAGACTCTGCCCTGGAAGACGAGAGTGGCTGACACACACCGTTGGCCGCAGGTCATTTTCCTAGTGTAAGACCCATCTTTGGGGACCATTTAACACTGTGTTTCAGCTTTCAGCCTTGGAGCTCTTTCTCCAACCCCTACCCCAGCGTCGGGATTGCCTCCACATGGAGGGAGCTCAAAGCGCTCCACATTAAAGCAGCAGTCGGGTTCAGCGAAGGTAATCACTCCCCGGGTGCAGGGACAGCCTGTGAAGCTGGGCAACGGGGTAAGGAAGGGACAGACCCCATAGCTGGGGAGCACCAGACCGTGCAGCCAAAGCAGCGGGATTCAGAGCCCACTACGTCCCCGCTTTGTGCCAGTCCCCCGGTGTCAGCAGTGGGGTGGGGGCACAGACTGCTCAGGGGACACGCACTTCCCAGTAGGTATTCCATGCCGCATAGCCTCCACTGGGGAGCAGAGCTGGCCCCGGGGGACCCCAGAAGCTCCTCAGCCCCTCAAGAGGCTTCATGAGCAACAGACAGGGTGGGGGGTGGCGAAGCCGCAAGGGAGGCTGAGATAGGCCGGAGTGGGTGAGAAAGAAGATGGGAAGAGGGTCAGGAGGGAGAGGGCTCAGGAAGGCCCCCGTGGCAAAGCAGAAATGCAAAAAGGACAGGTACGGTGGGTCCCGGTGCCCTGCCACCTGACGGGCCCCCCTACGGGGTGTCCTCACATCTCACCCCACAGGAGCGCAGCCAGCAGCCCCTCAGATCACAGGGGATGGTGGCATCCCACGGGCAGGCAGCGGGGGCCCCGAGGGACGCTCGAGGGGCCGGTTGCTCGGAGGCACGCTCGCACGGAACAAAAAAAAAAAAAAGAGTGCGGGGGATGGGTGGGTGGCGAGGTGGCAGAGGGGGAGGCCCGGGAGGGAAGGGTGCCCCTGGGGCGCGGGACACCGCGGAGGGAGCGAGCCGGGAGGGGTGCGTGTGCCAGCGTGTGGGGCCGGGGGCGGCAGGGTCGAGGCGGGCCAGGCAGAGCGGAACGGAGCGGAGCGGGG
Organism: Actenoides lindsayi; assembly: GCA_025331215.1. Classification (NCBI taxonomy): domain Eukaryota; kingdom Metazoa; phylum Chordata; class Aves; order Coraciiformes; family Alcedinidae; genus Actenoides; species Actenoides lindsayi. The sequence continues at coordinate 105,832 of WTSP01023032.1, forward strand.
CAGGGCAGGGCAAGGCAGGGCAGGGCTGCGCGGGGGTGGCGGGGCGCAGGTGGGTGCCTCCGCCTGCATCGGCTCTACCTGCCGTGGAGGCAGAAATCGCTCCTCGTCCCCTTCCTCTCCCTCTGTGTCGTGT
>WTSP01023033.1:0-58540 GCA_025331215.1 Actenoides lindsayi
AACCCCATCTTTTTTTTTTTTTGTTTAAAAAAAAAAAAACTTTTGAAGCTCCCGCCCCCCCCCCCCCCCCCCCCCCCCCTTTTCTGCCAGCTTTTATTGCTGAGCATGAGGTCATATAGTCTGGAATATCCTTTTGCCCAGCTCAGGTCAGCTGTCCCAGCTGTGTCCCTGCCCAACCTCTTGCCCACACCCAGCATGCTGGCCTTTGAGGGGAGATTAACTCCACTCCAGACAGATCCAGTACAATCATGCTGAGAAGACAGTTTGAGAGGGGACTGCAGGTGACATCACACTGAACTGGCCTGGGGAAATAAACCTTTTTCTCAGACTTAAACCAGCTACTATCCCTATGAAGGCTGTGAGAAGTGCCAGTTCCCTACTGTGAGATTCAAGACAGGGCTTGGCATGCCTTGGCTTTTGCAAGAGTGTGTACTCAAGACAGCCTTGGACATGCTTTCCTGGCTGTGTGGAAAACATTGGCATCCTAGACAGAGTCCTCAGGAGTGCTCTTCAGATTCAACGTATAATGTATCACAAAATACTTGCATCTGCATGACCTGAAAGATAACACCTCCTGTTTCTGGAGTAGAAACCTGCTTGACTTGTCTCTCTGGGAATGGATTCCTGTATGACTTTCCCCATGTGTTTCCCATACCTCTGTGAAAATGTAAGCTATGCACTCACTCAGGCTAACATCTCTCTAGGGAAAGTGACTGTCAGGTCTCAGATCTCTGTGGAGACACCCAAACTATTGGAGTTTGTTGCTCTCCACTTCCTTAATGACTAGTGGGACAGAAAAGTGGAAGCTGTTCCTCTCAGTGGTTTTTAGGCAGTGTAGGATTAGATGGGTTGCATCCTGCACCCCTTATCTCTACTAACAAAACCACAGGTGTTTCTCCTGTTCCTTAGCCAGATACTTGTGCTCCTTGAGTTATCTCACACTTAATATTCAGGAGGAAGAGTGGCACAAATATCTGAGAAAATGTTATTTAAGTCATCACATAACAAATCCAAGTTTTCTTGCTGACTTAGCAATACCTTCCATTGTATCAAGAGAGGGCCAGACAGGCCATTTCTCTGAGATATTTTTGGTCGTTGACAAACACTTTGATCCAGCAAATTTATAGTGGTCTGGTAAAAGTCTTCAGCTGGTGTTTATCACACTGATTTACACTAGCTGAATACCTGCTCTGCTCTGCCTCCCAAATCAATACAGATTTTTTTTTGTGTTCAGTGCCTTTCTTGCTTTAGGAGCAAAACAACAAAACCTCCCACATCCCACCCTATCAAATAAATATGAGCACAGGATGCACAAAATAAGCTCACAAAAGGGAGACATTGTCTCTTGGAAGAAAATTGGAACTCTTCTGAGTGAGAACATTATAGCCTATGGCTCTGTCATGTAGCTGCACTTTTGTAATGGACACAATATAATGAGTGCTGTTCATGAAAGCTGGTTATTATATCCTAGCTGGAGGTCATACTCTGGCATATATAAAGTCAGTAATTTGTACACAGTGGGAGTTCTGCTGCTTTTCTGGTTTTTTTTAGGTTATGTCTATATCATAAGGTATTTGCATATTCAAGTTCACATTGCTCCCCAAACTATCCCATCACCCACAATCAAGAGATGAGTATCTGAAGCTCAGTTTCAGCCCAAGGCCCTAAGGTCTACTGATGTCAAAGCTCTTTCCTGGATCAGTTTGTAGAGAGGTTGTAGTGTGGCTCTGAGGGCATTGTTACCGAGCTTGAACGCAAGCAGGACCTTGTCTGGTCTCCCATTGGTCTGAGCCCTTTCAGACTTTTCTGAGCCTGCTCAGAAAAGCCTCAGAAAAGCCTGTGTGATACTGGACATTAATTTTTCCTTATACACATTATTTTCCATGGATTGGAGTTTAAGAAAAAGCTGTCACCAAGCTATTTAATCATTTCAGTGAGTAGCAGGGTTTGGACTCCTCACATGGGTATTTGCACAGGTTGTAGGATGGTCAGAGGAAGAAAATGTTTTTGGCTGGTACTGTCTTGTATGGTCCAATGGAGTTAATCATCATTCCCTCTTCAGGGGCAAGGTACAAGCCATTCATTTTTTTGTTCCACTTTTCCTAAAGCACTTCTTGGAGGAGATGAAGCCAGTCTCTGGGTACCAGGCAAATGACACCTACAGTGTCATTTCAGAATGGCAGTTTAGAATTAGAAATGTTTCTCTGGCTTGTGCCTTAGTCCTGGGAGATGCCGCTTTTGAGTTTGTCATGCAACAAGAATTCTAGATGGTGGAATAGCCATTGAAACAAAGCAACTTCTGCTAGCAGGTCTGGCTGTGCTCCTCTCTTTTCTATGTCTTTGGGAGCTCAGCAAAACCTCCAGTATTTTTGTTTGAAAACTTTATACTGTTGTCTATTCAGCTCTGAAAGAGGAAAACAGCAACTGTGCCATGAGTTTTATTGAGGTATAAAATATCCAAAAAGCAATCTAAAATGGCTAATAAAATAGTGCCCTGTGCCCCAAACTACAAGCAAGAAATGTTACATTGGAACTGATACTTAATCTAGTGAATAAAACAGCTCTTGTCCATACATAAAATTAATTAGGCACAAAATACTCTGTACATCATTATCTCTAAGGTTTTATTCTTCTAAGTAAACAGAACCAGATCCAACATATTAAAAGTGTGGTCTTTTTCAGTAAAGCATGTTCTACAGTATTTTGTTCTCCATTATATAACAGGTACCTTAGGTTACTTATTAAAATGACTGGTGTGTTATGGATGAGAGGTCATCTTGTGCCTGTGTTGTTCCCAGTGTCTCCCAATTTGGAGCTTGGAAGGGAAACAGAGACATTTTCTGGCTGAGCCCTTCACTGTGCTGGATCTTCTCCAGAAGAAACTGCTGACCGCTACCCTCAGAGAACAAGAAGCTGCACATCTCCACACAGCAGTAGGAATTTTAGCACCCAAACTTGTGGCATTAGTCTTCCTTCAGATTATCACCATGTGGCAAAGCTAAGAGTAGGGTCTCAAGTGTAAATCAGTGAATGGACCATTAAGGCTTCAGTTCATCAAAATTGTGTGCTACAGTTTCATTTCTTCCTATGTGCCTGCTTCTTCTTTAAGCATTCTCCCTCTCTCTTCTCCATAATAATAGTCTTTGTTGCCTCCGTGTCTCTTCTCCTCTCTTTCCTCATCAGTGCTACTTCCTTCCTTCCCTAAGCTCCTAAATTGGTCAAACAATACATGCTGTATCTCTCCATGGTTTGTGAGGAAGTCAAGTTACTTTACATGCCATGAATCACATAGACCTCAAAATGAGGGCAGACACATTTGTATCTCCTACTCTCTGACTACAGTTTCAGGCTGTGGGACAAGGTAGGGTATTCATGTATTCCACTGAAGGAAAGAGGGCAGACAGAAATAATTTGCAGACAAGTTTTTACATAGAAATAACATTACAGACTCCATAAAAATGTAATGGCACCTCTGCAAGACTGTACTCTATACAGTTGTGTTTACACACATCTCCACTAACCCTACAACAGGCTTAACTATCAAAGTCTTGTTCCCAGCAATTTTCTTTGCTAATAAGGTGGCCCACCAAACCCACAGGAGCAGGATCCTTGGCAGTGCTTTCATTGTGCATTTCTCACACAATATTTTGTCATCTGCTTCTGGAAGAAAAACTATAGGCAGGGAAGTGTCATCCAAAGCCTGCATACAGTTTGAACATTTGTTGTGGTTTAACCTGGCAGGCAACTACGCACCATACAGCTGCTTGCTCACTCCCCCCTGGTGAGATGGGGGAGAGAATCAGCAAAGTGAGAAAACTCGTGGGTTGAGATAAAGACAGTTTAATAAGTAAAGCAAAAGCCATGCGTGCAAGCAAAGCAAAACAAGGAACTCATTCACCACCTCCCATCAGCAGGCAGGTGTTCAGCCATCCCCAGGAAAGGCAGTTTCCATACCATGGAACAGTTACTTGGGAAGACAAACGCCTTCATTCCAAACATCCCCCTCTTCATTCTTCTCCCCCCAGCTTTATATGCTGAGCATGATGTCATATAGTATGATATATCCCTTTGGTCAGCTGGGGTCAGCTGTCCCAGATGTTTCCTCTCCCAGCTTCTTGTGCACCCTCAGCCTATGCACTGGTAGGGCGGTGTGAGAAGCTGAAAAGTCCTTGACTTAGTGCAAACACTGCTTATCCACAAGTAAAACATCAGTGTGTTATCAACTTTATTCTCATCCTAAATCAAAAACACAGCACTGTACCAACTACAAGGAAGGAAATAACTCTATTCCAGCTGAAACCAGAACAACAGTGCATTGCTGATATCTGAAATCATTTCAGATGTCCCTTTAAAATTAATAGTTATTTCTGACATATTATGGATGCTGGCATACCTTGGGAAAACTTTCGAAGTACATGGAAAGAAACACAATAAGTAGGAGGTGGACCATTCACAGGAACCATGGAGTAAAGAGTTTCAGTTTACCTTCAATCCACAGGGGCTCATGTCAGGGCAAGTTTGTGCTGTTACTTTTTGGCTTCTATGGCACCAGAAGAGCAAAGGACAAGGCAAAGATACCTGGAAGAGCAAGAATATATCCACTTTGGAGAGTGGGCATGGAGGACAGCATGGCCAGCAAGCCACTTTGCATAAATGTAGCTCCTGAGAGCTGTTCTAGTGCCCCAGCTGTTCCCAGGGTGCCCTAAAAAAGCCTGGACTAGAGAGGAAATAGGAGTCAATAAACGCAGCTTGGAAGTAACTGAGTTGTGCTGTCTATGTGCATCCAGCAAACCTCCAGTACACAGAAAAATAACATTCCCAGGCTTCTTTTCTTTTTTTTTTTTTTTTTTTTTTCCTCTAAGGAGGTTGTTATTTAGAGATAGTGCAAATGAGCAACAAGTTTCTCCTTAGGATTTTTACATGCCAAAAAAAAAGCCCCAGAATGCACACAATACAGACAATTATCAAATAAAATACTGCATTGCCCGGTGCAAACAAACTTCACCTCCCACTTCTCTTCAAAGCCAGGCACAGTGACAGATTAAGCTCAAAGGGCTTTATATTTCTGTGTGGTACGGGTGCCACCTCCTAAAATAGCTTGAAGACCTTGCAAGATGGGCTGTTCCCAGCAGTCAGCAACAGGAACAGCAGGTCTCAGCTGTGCTGTGTGCAACATGCCCAGTGGCCTGGGGCAGAGGCAGATGGAAATCTTCACAATCTCCCTTTTATTTGTTTGTCTTCTTTTTTGATTGCATAGAAAAATATTTAGGGACTGCGTTCAAAAGCCAGTGTAAACTGTAAAGCAGTTGGGGGGAGCACTGTTCCAGGGCAAATGAAGGAAGTAGCAATGTGGTCAACCTGACAAGATGTCAGGGTGTACCTTGTGCCAAGACATGTATATCACAGTGGCCGTTGACCTCCTGGAGAGCACAGCCACTATGTTATCACTACTCTTGGGCTCCAGTTTGCTGTTATCATTGGATCATTTGACCATGATTACCACCATCAATATCTGGTGTTTGAGGGAAAAAGAAAGGGTTTCATCCATACTGTGATAGGATGGTAAAACTCATTTCCATCCCAAAGAAGCAAGCAAAGTGATATTTGGGGTTAAAAAGGAGAATTCAGTTGATTTTGAAAGTCTTGTTTCAAAAAACTAGGAACAATTTGTTCAGATTATGACATCATATTTATTTCACTTTATATTATACTTTTTAAAAGGGAGGACTTCGTGCCTATGAGACTCTATCTTTTTATTCCTGCATCATCCCATCTAATAAAAGGCATTATTTCTCTGTACAAGTCACGCTTCACTATAAAATTAAATAAGTTTCAAAACAAACAAACAGAAAAGCCATTTCAACCCTGGTATGCTTTATTCTGCTACAATCAAACTGCTGAGTTGTGTTATTTTTTATTTCAAAAATTTTTATTTTCTCTTTTTTGTATTAAAAAAACCCAACATTATCAAACTATTTCCTTTCATTTTCTGGCTCAGCAATGAGGCATTTTCCAGCACAAAAGTATTTTCAACTCAGCTCTTCATAAAACCCCATCAATTATTATAATTGTCCCAGTGCATCCTAAGGACATTTAATCAGTGGTAAACTGGAGGGAGGCTGAGCAATATAATTTAGTAGTTATCCAGATTTCTAGAGTCCTTAAGAGTTCTAAAGGATCTATTTCTAGATTTTTAAAAAAACCAAAACCCAACCAAAAAAAACCCTAAAACCAAACCAACACTAAAGCAAAGGAGTAAACAAGCCTGAAATTATTCATGAGACTGGTGTAATAGGTGTTTGTAGAACAGCTCACATGCCAAAGCACTGTACAGGCAGTAGACCCAGGAACTCCATGTTAACACAAACACAAGTACCTGGAGTAGGATTGGAAGGATTTAGGAAGCTGCTGTCTCGTTAGTGGTTTGGGTCAAGATTTCAGTTACTGCTTCTGCAGCTTACCCAGATCAGTAGGTTCCAGTGACTGACGCAGTAGGTGGCAAACTGGCACTTGATTTCAGATAAAGCCTTGCCATATATTTCATCATGTTGCCATGTTATGCTTCTCTTCCTGCCATTGTCAGTGATGCTAAAGCAGAACCATCTCTATTTATTACTGGTGAAAACTGATTCGGGGCTAAACAAACACTGGAAAAAATAAATGCTATGTCTATCAAGAGCTCATTATTGCAACAATAGGATATTAATAACTTGTTTCCACTGGAAAAAGCAGAAGGGAAATGTCAATAACTTTTACCAGTATGAATACTCTGAGAATTGCTGCACATTTAATTACTGCTTTGGATTTAAAAGTCTCTTTTTTTTCTCTCTCTCTCTAAACAAACACAGTTTATTCAAATAGGAAGAGAGTTTCTCTCTCATCAGAAACAACACAAAAGGTCTCAGATCTGCCCTTATGGGAAGCAATCTCAAATGTTTGTGAGGCAAGAAATCATTCTGGGAGGACGTTTTAACTGGGGTTTGGGCTGCTGGCTCTGCTTCCTGTCTGGCTATTTCATCTTTCCCTTCCTTGCTAGCAAGCCCTGCTCCCATGTCATCTAGATTGACTATTTGCCACTGCTTCTTGCACTCATTCCAGCCTGGTGAGGACAATCCTGCTTCCAGGAGTGATTGCAGCAGTAGGGAGGAGGCTTGGGCATGGGCATTGCTCCCACCATGGGCCAAAGACTTTCTGAACACAGACTTAAAGTACAGTGACAAGAACAGGCAGCACAGCAGCCTGTCATTTTAGTTGGTGTGAAAGAAATGTCAGCCCGTAACCCAGGATGCAGCACAGCCACACATGTACAGCCTGAGGTTAATAACATTGGCACAGTCTTCTCCATTGAGAGTCACTGAGTGGCAGCTGCAGAGTCACCCCTGCACCTCTTTCTTGGGGACTCCTTTCTCTTTTAGCTTCTCCACATTTTCTCACTTTGACTTTGGACATGTATCCCTGGAAAACAGCCTGATTTTCCTCTGAAATAGGATATTGCTTGCAATACCTGCTGGGTTTGTGTGAGCTGATGGGACCAACAAAAGAGGAGCCTGCAGTGCAGCTTACACTCCAGAAAACACTATATCTAATTGAATGTGCCTGCCTATATGTATATACCTTGGCTTAAACACTGGAGGTGAAGCCGTGAGAAAACCCAGGGAAACACTGCAGAGATACACTTTTGTACCTTAATACAGGTCTGTACAGGGTGAGGTAGCAATTTGCTAATAAAATGGTGTCAACACCAACTCGGAAATCACACCAGAAGCATCTTAAAGCATGGCTGTAGCCATAGGCTGAGAATGATCCTGTTATTAGTGAAGATAATCAGGACAACACAAGCTTGTCATTGCCTCTCTTTGAGTTTTGCTCCTTTTCTGTACCACAAGGTACTGCATTTTCCAGCCCATAGTCTTCAGAAGATTTCCATCTAGGTCTCCATGATTTCTTCAGGATTTTGTGTCATTAAGTCATTTGTTTTTTCTCTTAGTGTCTTTAAACAATATGACACAAAGTGTGCACAGAAAAAGGCTTCATTTGCTAACCATTAATTCTTTCAAGCATTAAAATAGCACCTGATCAGCTTCTCTTGCAACACACGGTTAGCTTGCTTTGTTACTGTTCCAACATAAAATTTGGTCTAGATGTTATGTGGAAAAATATACCTCTATATAGTTCTTTCTCCCACCAGTCCTACAACAGCCCAAAAGAGGGATATAGGTGATACTTGTACATTGCAAAGGGCCTACAGAAAATGAACAGGAGTTGATTTGTTTACTCAGGTTTTTGGTGGTGGTGGTTTTTAAGCAAGAACTGGATTACATCAAATAAGACTATAGAAAGGCAGAGTAAAAGCATGCAGAAAAATAACTACTACTTCACACATCATATACCTGCACTGGGAAGCTCCATTCTGTAGCTCAATTTTATAACTGATACAGCCCAGGCAACTACATGTTTGCACTCAAAAGAATCTGCCCTGTTGTTGACATTATGTTTACAGTCACTATAAACTTCATGTGCTTTTTTCTTCTGCCCAAATGAGACAAAGTAAAATTTCCCACCGTCCCCACCCCCAGGAATTTTCACATTGTCTCTTGATCCAAACAGTATCTGCTCTTCCTTTTGTTACAAGCCTGGACTGCATCTCCTGGGATGTAAGTTTTCCAGGTTCCCAGAAAGTAAGCAACGCATCTGGTAAACTTTTGCCCGATTATCAGAAAGTAGATCAAAAACTCTTTTCTGCTGTCTCAGATGAACCTCAGAGTATTTTCATCTAGTATCTTCCCCATCTCCACTCAAAACATTTTGAGAGCTTTCATGTTTGCATTTAGACAGGAAAATTATTCTACCTATGGAGTACTGCAGCACATAAGGAGGCTCAGACTTCATTATTATTAGCAGAATGTTTTTAGCATTGAACTGAGAGGCACTTCAATTGGATCTGTTTCCTGTTTGAATTATATAAAAACATGAAACCCCCTGGAAATGGGGAGAAATTTCAAGTACTGTGAGTTGCACTTAAGTGCATTTTATAGTAAGTAACACAAGGCAGTCTCCAGGCTCCTGCTACATTATGGTTTACCTAGCATGATTAGGCCTGCCTAGCTCCTTCTTCATAGCAAACTACCAAGAGCAATCTAGTACCATCCATATTATATGTGTCTTGAAAAAGAAAACAGCTGGATCCTGATGTGAAGGAACCTCACTTGGATTATCCATCCACTGATCATGTCATATGGCCATTAACACAGTCTGCAAGCACAGAGGGAAAAGGGAAAGGCTCAGGGCATCAGCATACATCAGGCACACAGGAATACTCTGTGCTTTGAAGAGCAAAGTATTCTGGGTTGCAGCAGCTGGGTTTACCAAACTGGCTCTGAGAGATTTCTAGCGGTTAACATAGCTGATCAACAAATACAGTACTGACTCCACCTTAGTGTCAGCTGTTGAAATACTTTGTAGACACAGTATGCCTGCCACACATCATGTGTTAGTAATTTTTAGGTTACTTTAGAAAGTTTATAATTCTAATGTCATCCCATCTGTGTGTGTGTATGTAGTGGGGTTAGTTGAAAATGCTGAGGCTTATCCAAGAAGATCTTTAGAAGTCCTTTTACTTCTGTGATCCTTCCTCTGAGTTGAGCTGATAGGATTTTGTGAGGACCCAGTAGACACAATATGTGGGCGCCACAATTCCTAACACCTTGCCAGAAATGCACATGTCCTCATTGTCATCCTAGCCACAGTTGAGTGTCTGTGGGGACAGGGTGTGAGTAAATCCTTTCTTCAGGAGGGATCTGCCAGGCTCCATGAATCCTAGGACATCTCTGTGCAGCCTGTAGGTGGTTAAAGACGCCTATTGATTCATTAGATGGAGAAAATGGTGCTGGAACACTTTATGAAATGGAAATGCCTGATGGAGGGCGGGTCACATTTAATAGAAAGAGTCATAGAACAACTGACTCTGCACCAGCCAGGTTAAAAATATCTATGTGCCGATGTCAGCTTCCTTTTATTTTTTTCTTAGGATAGCAGTAATGACCTTGGCACAAAACACTGCGTAGAGACAAATGACCAGCTGGGATTAATAGTCCTTGACTAAATTTCTGCCCATCAGCGCCTCCCAGTCAGTCATTAATCCTGCTGAAATGCTCTGTGCATTGATTATTATTGATTCATTCATTGATTGTGTCTAGGGCCTGAAGTTAGAAGCTGAAGTACTGAAGGCACCCTGGAGGCTCTTCTAACAAGATGAGTTTGCTTAATTCATAGACTATTTGAGGTGCTTTAGAAAGAAGCATCATAAAAAGAGATAGAAAAGGCAAAGAGCACTTATAGGACAATGAGACCTAGACTCCTCTGGCTATTAGAGTTGATGGCATGTATCAAATTACTTGGAATAGGCCTGGTATCTAAAGCAGAAGCACAGAGGATTCTGGCTGCGTGACATTTGTCACCTCCCAAGGGATAGTAAGATTCCAAGAATGATCATCAGATAAACTGTACCTAGGGGAGAGATGGCATTTGGGGTGTTAATGTCCCACCTCTCTTATTGGAGACATCACTGTTTTCATTGCCTTCAGAAATACAGTGAGCCTCTTTTTCTGCAGATTACCTGGATGTGTTTAGTTCCTTTTCCCCTTGCACTTGTTGCTGTCTGGCCTCTTCTGTTCTGCACTGAGCTGCATCTCAATAATTAGTGTAGCACCCTCCATGAAGTCAGATTGATTTTTTTAAATACCTGCTTTATGACAGGATTTACAAACTGCAAAAGAGAGGAAAAATAGTTTAAAATATGATACGGTTTAATAACCTGGCACCTCTATATTTTCTCTGCAAATTGTCTTTTCGGGGTTTAATGCAAAGAATAAATTAAAGTGAACAGCAGCTTGTGTGAGTTCTTTCATGACTTCTGATATTCCAATATACATCAAGTGGCAGGAGGGTACAAGAAAGAGAAAGATTTTGATTGAGAATGTTCCCAAAAACCCATTGCTGAGGTGCTACCAAAGAGCTGATGGCTGCCAAGTGCCCCGTGGTGATACAAACACTATTGGACAAGTTGTCCTGCTTCTGAAGAATGTAGGTAGACTTTTCACAACAAAAAAAGAAATAGGGTAATGTTGGCTTAGGAATTGCTTCAGTGTTCCTGATTTGCAAAGCATTTAAAAAAACCCAGTTATAAATAAGCCCCCACTTTATTATTTGGCCAACAGAAAAAAGAAGTTTTGATGTCATAAAGGGCAAGGAGTTTTAGTTCCTGCCTATCTCTGCCCACTCATTTATTGTTGCCTTTATGACCCTTTTTAAATCTTCTAATTGTTTTCTGTTTCATACACCTTACCATTAAAATATAATTACTGTTTTCTTCTTCTATAGGACACAACATATTTTAATGGTTGTAGAGTGCACTGAGGTCTTTACACAGGAAAGATTGTTTCCTCTACCGTGTTACTGTGAATGCGCAGTAAAGGAACTTCACTTTCTCCAACCTATAAATATGTGAACTATTTCTTCAGAAACAAACAAATTCACATAATCAGTTTCTTATAAAAATATCTTATTATGTGGGAGAACAAAAAATGGACTTTAAAAGGCTGTGATCTCTATGAGTCTAAGGTCAGTTCTCCAGAACATTTTTCTTTTGAGATTATGGGCCTGTAATAAAAACTGATACCTTAGAGATATCATAGATACCAATACATCCATCAGAGCTTATTAGGGTCATGCTCAGTCAATGGGGAGAAACAGGAATTTTCAAGACATGATTTAGTAAATCTCTTATGCATCCACCTTAAGATGGGGTGGCCTCTAAGATCCACTGCTTTGTTTTCTTTAAAATCTAATGGGAGCTTGGGGCGTTGAGGACTCTGGTGTTATTTTAAACATCCACACTTACTTATATGAATCTCATATCTCATGTGTGCCATTTGTCACCAAGACATCCACAGTTTAATGATTAGAAGATGAATCAACATAACAGGGATGCAAAGGAGAGACTAGGTCCAGATTGTCATCTACAACAGGACACTATCAATTCAGTTTCTTATCCCTCTGCTTTTTTTGTAGACCAGTGAGTGTCCAACTAGCCTGCTGGTCTTGAACCTAAATTTTCAGTACCACAGATAAGTTTTTTAATCTGTGAGCTATTAGATAAAGGAAGATGAGCTCCATTTGTTGGAGCCAGGGCAAAGGCGACCGCCCCGCTCCTGCAGAAAGCGGCCCGGGCGGCGCCGAGACCAGAGCAGGCAAACAGCCCGGGCCGGCAGGTTACACAGCGGTTTGCATGACGGTTCTCACGGAAGAGCACTGAAAGCTCTGCCGGCTTTGCCCAGGGAGCGATGGTTTCCACCTGCCAGAAAGCCAAGGCCTCGCTGACCTCTGCACCCAGCTGGACTCACGCGGCTGCCCGGGCCGAGCTCCAGAGAGAAGGCAAAACCGCCCAGGGGTCAGGGCGCAGGCTGGGCCCGGCTCTCGGCCCGGCACAGGGCAGCAGCGGTGAGCACGCCTGTGGAGAGGGGCCGGGAGAAGAGCCCCTCTGCTTAGCGCCAATGCTCCCGGAATAATAGACTCAATCCTAGAATGATAGAATTGGTAGGGATAGAAGGGGACCTCTGGAGATCATCGAGTCCAACCCCCCTGCCAGCGCAGGAACACCCAGGGCAGGCCACACAGGAACACATCCAGGCAGGTCTTGAAAGTCTCTAGAGAAGAAGACTCCACAACCTCTCTGGGCAGCCTGTTTCCAGGCTCTGTCACTCTCACAGTGAAGAAGTTTTTCCTCACATTGAGGTGGAACTTCCTGTGTTCCAGCTTGTGATCGTTACCTCTGGTCCTGTCACAGGGCACAACTGAAAAGAGACTGGCCTCTTCTACTTGACACCCACCCTTCAGATATTTGTAAGCATTAATAAGATTCTCAGTCTTCTCCAGGCTAAACAGCCTCAGGTCTCTCACCCTTTCCTCATAAGAGAGATGTTCCAGTCCCTTAATAAGCCCTGAGAAGGACTTGTGGGTGATGTGATGGCTGGAAGATATCTTAGGCGTAGCCGTCACAAAATGATTGAGTTTGTGGTTCTCAGAGAAGAAGGGGGGTCAGCAGAACAGCAACCTTCAATTTCCAGAGGGCAAACTTTGCCCTATTTAGGAACCTGGTTTACAGAGTCCCTTGGGATGCTATCCTGAAGGACAAATGAGTCCATAAAGGCTGAATGTTCTTCAAGAATGAAATCTTAAAGGCGCAGGTGCAGGCTGTCCCCATGTGCAAAAAGATGAGCTGACAGGGGAGAAGACTGGCCTGGCTGAACAGGGAAATTATGCTGGAGCTCAGGGGAAAAAAAAGAGTTTATGGCCTTTGGAAGAAGGAACAGGCAACTCTCAAAGACTACAAAAACATTGTGAGGCTATGAAGGGAGAAAATTAGAAGGGAAAAAGCCCAACTAGAACTTAAATTGTCCACTGCTATAAAAGACAATGGAAAATATTTCTATAAGTATGTTAGCAATGAGGGGAGGACTAAGAATCTCCATCCTTTATTGGATGCAGGGGAAAACATAGTGACAAAGGATGAGGAAAAGGCTGAGGTACTGGATGCCACCTACTGAATTTACTGAATTTTCTGTGGCTGTTTTTGTTGCTTCTGGAATACTGCCTCTGACTTTCAGAAATGTAACCTGGCCATCCTCTAGAATCTCCAGAGGACTCTGTTCTTTCAGATAGTTTGCTTCTCTTGGTACTGCTTTCCTCCCGTTTTCATTTTTTTAGAATTGATGGAAGCCTTTTAGAATCTGCGCAGTCCTGTACAAGGACACCAGTGACAAAGACAACCGAGTGTTACTGCTAGTGCCATCCTGAGCAGTAAGCTGCCGCATCTTACACTCATTTCCCATGTCTATAAATCTATAAGGCTGTGAGATTCCCGGAGTAAACAAATGTAATCTTTTTTGGAAGGTGGAATACATTGGTAGGTAAATCTTAATGATAACTGCCTCTAATTAGCACTCCCACTGGATGATAAATCTTTTAGTCACAGCAGAGTATTACTTGAAAATGTGCATGTTCTTGTTTTGCCTTTGAAAACATCAAAGAAAAATAATTTGGTTTTACTCTATTGCCATAATTTTTCATTAAAAGCAGGGGGAAGAAATGAGAAGTGGAAGGCAGAAAATAAAAAATGGCTTTGAGGAGAGGAGGTCTGCTTTGAATGAAGGATTGTACTCCATTCTGCGGCCAGTTTCCTGTTTCTAACAGGTGTTGTATTACCCTCTTCCACTCACATCCAAAGCTTCTTCGTGAGCGTTATGGAGAGGTTTAATGGTGAAGAGTTACTGAGAGATATTGGGCTCACTGAGGCAGGCTTTCCCTGATTGAGGGTTGAACATATCCAATGGGGACTCTCTGTGACTAGCAACCTTTTGAATGAGTGAAAAGTGGGATGTAATGCAAGGGCTGCTTCAAACTGGGATGTCTTCACTAAAATGCACTTTTCTTTTTATTGCATGAAATTAGAAAGACCTTGAACTTAATTTTAATTATCCGTCTGAGGTAATGCTTCACTGGGGTCAATGGAGCTGAGCAGAGCTGCTGTTTTTGCTGCCTGTATCACTGACTCAAATTTCTGAGGTTTTCTTGGGGGAAAAAAAATAATAATAAAAAAAAAAGAGTAAGCAGAAACTTTTCTTAAAACAATTGCTGAAATCCAGAAGAATTGAAAGCATCATCTGAGAGAAGCCTGTAAGGAAAGGAAAATAGCGTTCCTCTAACTTACAGAATTGCTCTGAGGAATGTCTAACCACAGTTGTTAGATCTAACATGCTATTGCAGTCTGAAAAAGATTTTGTTCATCTTCTTATGATCCTTACTGTTGGATTGGTCTTCCTCATGTGCAATGAAAAGCAACATATGCACATGTTTATTCATGTCCCTTATCTACATCTGGAATGTTAATTAGAATTCAAATATTTGGAATTTCCTGGATTATGTCCAGACACAGTTGGTTTTCTTTGTTGAGGTAAACAAGCTCCCTTTTGAGACCCTAGGAAGGGGAGCTGGTTCACCAAATTCTTTCATGTCAAAGCACGAGGAATGGCAAACAAAACAAGAGGAAACAGAGAAAGGAATGACCAAGGGGGTACAGAGAATGTCAACTTTCCCTCGTGTCCTCTGCACCAGACTTCCAAAATGCTAAATACATACATGCTGTTGACTTACATGGGCACTGAGTAATTCAGATCTGAGAACATATCCAGATCAAAGTATTTTCATCCTGACCACAATCTAGCCTTTGTTTTGGCACTGTGGAATGAAATAATTGACTGCAGTGGATTATGCATTCCAGTTTATAACATGGTCAAATTATGACATAGCAAAACCCTCAACAGTAAGGGCTATTGTTCAATTACAGAACATAAGAGTGAGTGCATCAGAAGAAAAACAGAGTCCTTGTTTCAAGACAAGAAAGGAAAAGGTTCATCCCAATTAGAAGCTGGACTTAGGTCAATTCATAGCCTTCCAGAGCTCTCCACCCACATATGTCATTATTTATCCTGAGCACTCCTACTATTACATGTCTGGTAAAAAGTTATCCACACAAAGGCTGATTGCCAACTCATTCTAGATATGTCAGGCTTCCCATTTGACATGATCCAACATTCAGGGACCACACAGACTCTGCAGTAATCAGAGCAGGATCTTGAATCCTCTTACTCAAAGCTCAACCTTTTTTTTTTTTTTTTGGTTCTATTGTGGTTCCAAGCTACTGCTCTGGCGAATGAAAAGGGACAGGTATCTCCAGAGGTCAACTGAGAGCTTCAAACTGATGAGTTCTCTTTAGGAAATGCCTTGTTCCTTATGTTGTCTGGAGAAAGAATCCAGGGTCACTTCATGCTTGATTTAGATTCCTTTGTTAAACATATTTTTGCAGTCCAGGTGAATATGAGGGTATCTGTAGGTGCTATTCTATGATAGTCAACAAACTCAAAAGCAACTAGAAATCTCAGATGACATATCCTGTGAATTCTGAAGTGATACCAGGCCATTCCATCCATCAAACTAATGTTTCATATCAATTTCTATTCTTTCTGTCTCTAAATCCAGCTGATGGGAGAGGGAAAGCCCATTAGAGCACTTAAGAAGCTAAACATTTATATTCTACTGCTCCCTGGACTGACACATTTTTTTTATTGTGTTGAGGATGTCAGTAGAATAGTTACAAGATTTTAAAATCCCTTTTTTTGATAAATATTAAGTGCATTGTAAGAAATTATCTTTACTTCCAGTGACTCCTGACCAATAGTTGAAGGGCTTATCAGACATTTTCCCGGGTTCCTCTTTAATTTTTCCAAGTGAAAAAGTGTCATTTTTACAAATTTTTCTTGTTATTTGTGCATTTCACTCATTATCCAAACTGGGATTAGGCAATACCTTTAAAAAACCCTATAACCTTCCCAATCTGATTATCAGAATTCCACCTGCTGCAGCTATTAAACCTAAGGGTCAGGTGGAGCACTAGCTAAGTGCACTGTAACATGCATCCTCACCCCACGAAGACGGTATCCTTGGGGACCACACGCAATAAAATCCACATTACCATGTTGTCCATAGGTCACTGTTGCTAATACCTGGAATGTAAAGCTGACCGTGTGTTTTTCTGCTTGCTTTTCCATCTCAGGTTCATTTTCTGATTCTCCTGAGTTTTGGTAGCACAACCCTCTCTAATTCTCAATATGTGAACAGTTGCTTTGCTGTGAAATAGATTTCTTTAGTGTAAATATTTGAAATAGAAACCATTCCCTCCATATTTTTCTATCCGGTTTTTAATTTTAAAATCAACTGACAGATCTCTTTACATTCATAATTGCCTGGTGTTTTTTCCTAATGACAGCAAAAGAGTAGCTTAGAGTACCTGTTCTTTTTGCCTAATGATAGGTCATGATTTTTGCTTCTTGCTTAACTGCATTTTGTTAATTACTTCTCTTGTTCTTTTAATCTGAAAAATATCTTTTGCATTCTTCCTCTTTCCTTCTTTTTTCTTCTCTTTTTTTTTTTTCCCATTGCCTATTTTATTCTTTCAATATCTTTGCTTTTGATTTATTTTCAGCTACCATGTCCTTGTTCACTTTCTTTTTTTTCTTTGTCTCTGTTTTTCGCTGTCATTGCTGGAGTTGAATCAAAGAATATTCTGTCATAGCTTTTAAATCTTTAATTTTCTCCTAGAAAATATGTGAATTAAAGTCGCTGGAAATCACTAAAGAAGAAAACATTCTAAAATTTTATAGCTATGCTAAGTAAAGAGATTTCAGCATTTACATTCAACTTGAGGTAGTCTTGCTAGCTCCAAACAACTCATTCCAAAGTTTAATTTTTTTATTTTTATTTTTTTTAATTTTTTTTCCTGGCATACTTAACATTGTCTGAAAGTAGGCAGTGTATTTTGTTTCTTGGGAAAATGAAATCACCAGAACTTGCAGTATTTCAAAAATATCTGAGAGAGCGACAGGATTAGAGAAACATTAATCCCCTTGGTTTGGAGTGAGCCTTTATTTCTGCTTATGTGCAATACACACGTTTTGCTTTTCCTGGTGCTTTGCTCAGAATAGATGACTTGAGCCTTCTGATAAATACTGCTGCCTTCTGAAGCCTCTAGGTATTTTCTCATTCTCACTTGCATTTTTAGATGGGTCTTTCTTAGATTACCTCTGAAATCCTGACACAACTGTATTGTCTGATCCAGCTGCAACTCAGCTGAGTTTTCCTGTGGGCTGACAGAGAACCAGATTGCTGTTAATGAACAGATGTGTCAAGCTGTTCAAAGACAGCAGTTCTGGTGATGTAAATTCCTCTTTAGGTACTGACTGTAGCACTAGTAACCATAGTACCTGTGCCTCTAAAACATTAATAAAGTAGACACTGCTCTGAGACAGAGAAATACCACCACTTCAGTTTTCGTGATGCAGAAAACAGAGCAACATTTAGCCGGAATCAGTGAGGGTCTGAAAATAGTAGCCTGAGATTTTTGCCAGATTAAAGACTGAGGCAAGTCATCAGCATAGCTCTGTTAAGTTCCTACTCTGAAATTTGCCCTGGAGGAAACTTCCGCCATTTACTGGCTAAGCATAGAGTCTGAAGAGACAGCATAAATATACCATCCTCATACTGGTATCCTGAACACAACAGGAGTCAGCAGAGAGAGACAGTTTTCTTTCAGAAACTGAAGCCTACCTTCTTAGTGAACTTGACACCCAGGAGCAGCTCAGACTCTCATCTCACTCTCCCCTGCTTCAGGAGAACATCTCTGCTCTGTATTGCTGCTAGATTTTACTGCTCTGTATTACTGCTAGATACTATCTGCTAGATTTGTGATGGTTCTTTCCTCCCTATCCCATGTGTTCAGACAGCCAAAGCCAACAGGTGCTGAGGTCAGCCCCTTGGTGTACCTCTGGTACCTTCATCTTGGAATTTGCTGCTCAGAGTGGCTCCCCAGTACCATGGGCTGGCTCCCTGATGACCTTGCTCATCCCATACAAACAATGACTGTATTTACTTTTCTGATTTAGTCCAAACAAAAGATGTCATTTACACCATTTGACTTTAAACACGCCTGCAGCTGATCCGTGCCAAAAAATGTTTGATGTCAGTCTTTAAAATTTTCCCACATAATGCCACAGATAAGATTTTTCTTTTGTCCCTTCAGGACAGACTTAATCTGTGTCATTGCAGGATGTCAGAATGAATGGAAACCAGTCAACATGCTATCAGGCTTAAGGGGAACCTTATGTTGCTATTGACCCACATGTCTTTCAGCTTTCCTAAGCATTATCTTTCAGTCCATTGCTCCTGATTGCAAATCTGATCAGTCCCAGTGATCTTCCAGTCCTCACAAACATCCAAAATAAATCCTGAAAATAATACCAGGATACTTGGAATATAGGATACAGCTCCACAAGAAAGAGCAGGAAACTTCTCCATCTCATTAGTATTTCTGTCTTTAGTAAAATAACACTTACTGACAACTGCCTGTTCTTGCAGTTCTTCCTTTTAGGGTCTTTGCCATCTTGATTGCCTAACTCTTCCTTTTCCAGGAGAGTCACCTGCTGACATTGACCCTGACCTTCTTCACATTGGAATATTCTTGAAGTGTTGCATTCTGCAAGCACTTTACACACTAAATTCAAGCAGTTACACACTTAGGTTTCTTCTCTTGGAAAGTCCTATTTTGTGACTAGTCATGTTCTTAGACTTCACTGTCTGGGAGAATAAAAATAAATTATGTTTATGTCACCAAACTACAGTCCTGATGTTTTGTAGGCTGTTTTGTGGCTCCCTCATGCATTATATTTCAGAGTTGGGTGTAATACGAAATGAAAAATAGGTATATGGGAGCTTTCTTATTTAAAATGCATCCTAGGGATGACTGGTCTTGCTGTGCTTCTTTGCAGCTTTTCCAGGATGCAGTATCAGCGTAAGCAGCCGCAGTAGGCAAAATCTCTTTAATTTACTTTTTATTGTACCAGTCTGAAACACTCGGCACTCCATAAAGTTTAAGACAACAACATCAAGCACATCATTGCTAAGCCAACATATAAATTAAACAAGCTTATAAATATCCAGGTCATATTCCACTATCAGTTCCTTGGCAGATCAGCCCACAAACTGTTGGGCTAAATAATTTTTCTCCATATATCTTTGGTTATTCATCCTTTCTTTATCTGCCTTATGTAAATCAGATCTAGGCTTTGAGGCAAGCAGTCCCTCTCCTCATCATTTGTACAGGGTCCAGGGGAATTTGGTCCTGGTCTCTCCCCTGCAACTTCCGCTGCTGAAGGCAACACAAATCATGAGTACGGGGTCACTAATCTATAATGCCACAGCAGACAATTAACTCACCTGCCTGAAGACATCTCCACTGTAGAGATGTCCATCTGAGCTGGTCAACTTTGGCTCCCTTTATAGTCAGTATGGCAAAGCAAGTACTTTTGGGATATTAATTCCTCTGGCTTGTTTTGGCTATCAACTTTAGGACAAAAGGAACTGTGTCTTAAATTGTCTGTACAATAATACCTAGATCTCTGCTGGGCATTTCAGAATAACCATCTCAAGCAGAAGTGAATGTTTTCAGTCAAGAGAAGTTATGCCACTTATAGTTTGATGATCATCTTCTTCTTAAAGGATATCCACTCATTTGGGTAAGCCACCTTTCTGCCGGCTTCGTAGCCCAGGAGCAACACAGAGGAAGTTCAACCAAAATGTTGCCTAATCACTCTAAGCCCTTGCATGAGGTCTGACTGAGCTGGAGTTAATTTTCCCCACAGCAGCCCTCTCAGTGTGTGCTTTGCTTTGAGAGCTGGAAAGGTGCTGCTCCCACCCCCGTGTCGCGGCTGCTGCTGGGCAGGGCTCTCACGGCACCAAGGCTGGTTTCCAACATTCCCCCTGCAGTGGGATGGGGTGGACAAGATCTGGGGAGGGGACGTGACTGGGACAGCTGACACAAAGTGACCAAAGAGATATTCCAGACCATAAGACATCAGTGTAACAATAAAAGCTAGGAAAAGGAGGAGAAGGAGGGGCCCTTCTAATCATTCTGTGATCCTGTGATCCTGTGATCCTGTGAATGTGAAAGAGATCAGAGACATGGAAGCTTTGCATCAAAGCCTATCCAAAGATGGCTTTTCCGCTGGTGTCAACTGGTGTCACTCTTTCAATATCATGAAATTATTATGCATCAATATTTAACTTTGTGGCTTTTTTTTTTTTTTTTTTGGCAGCTGAATAAAAAAAAATATTCCAAATACTGATACTTTTCATAATTTCATCTCTGTATTCCACAAAGGCAAACAACAATATGATGGGGTGTAACATTTGGATTTAAAACATATTTTGGCAACTCCTGAATGAAATTTCATTATTTTAAAGATAATTTTGGTATTTTAAATGTGTGACTCAGATTTTTATCCAGTTTGAGGAAGATAATACAATACAATGAAAGAATCTGAAATGTACTAAGGCGGTTTGGGTTTATTTTGCAACTACTTATTTGTGCAAAACTACCAAAGGAGAAACCATTTGTTTATGATCAGTGCAGTGTATTCACTGCACCATAGAAGGTGACTCTCCTTCTAATTTTATTTCAGGAGAGTTTAAATTCCACTTCAATGTTTATTTATAAACATCAAGATGATACGGACCAGATCTTTTAGATGATACTGTTCCTGAAACAATAGCTATATGTGACTGCAAGACTGAATTAACTTCAACATCATCTAACTCTGCTGAAATGTAAGAATTGATCTCCCTTAATAATATCTTGCATCAGTCATTTCCAGGCATTGTATCTTTATTTCTGAGATGGGAAAAATAGTCCTCTGAAACTATTTTTGTTTTCACTTAAAGAATCAAGAGGAAAAATACTTCTGAACATCACTTCTCTTCAACTGATTATCTCTAAACAGCACTTGTCTTCAACTGATATCTCTTAGTTCACAAGAACAGGATGTACACTCTGCTTCCTTTAAGAAGAACTATCTCCTGCTCTAAACTTAACAGCTTGCATGCAGTCCACATACACATGACTACTGTCACAACATTTTATCAACAAGTGCAGGAAATATCCATGCCATACATAGTCATGGCAATAACCAGAACCTAACCGTAGGGGAAGCTGAATTTTATTTGAAATATGAGATCCAGGATCCATTGCAATGACGTGGAGGACAATTGACACCAACTGTCAAGCCTTTCTTGGGTCTCACAGGTTTCTCTCAGGATGTGTAGGTTTCCAAAATGTTTTTTTGTACTCTTTTGAGTCTGGCAGTGATCAGTGTCCACATCCTGTCCCAACTCTGTGAATCATCAGGTCACCACCATTCTTCATCTCCAGGTCTGGATGTCTTGTGAAGCTGCAGGTAGATGTGCTGGGGGGTGAGTAACCTGCTAATTTGTGTGCCCTTAACACAGTCCCTCTGAGAGCCCTGTCCTGGCTATATACTCCTACTGGTGTCTCCACACCCAGCAATCCCCATGCGTTCTCCATTTGCACCAATCTTAGTCTGCTTATTGCAATGCTGTGCACCCTGACTAACATAGTTCTGCGTGATTAAATTGTAAAGTCAAGTTGCACTGAAACGTGGAAAAGTCATATGTTCCTTCTTGATAATCTTCTAGCTCTCCTGGTGTACTGCATTTCAATATAATACAACATGCAACCCAGGATAAAATTTGATTTTTATCTTATTTAAAACTATTGAGAGTTGGTCTTGATTTTCCAGGTAAGGCTGATTTGTCTGCAGCTATCAAGAATTAAGTTTGTAGCTATTCTTTGCCAACTGGATGTGGTGACTACAATAAATTACATATTCAATTAGCTGCCCCATCCTAAAATAGATGTTTGAGGTAGAAGAACTTATCCTTTGATTAAAAGTACGTTTTCTTGTCGCTGACAATAAGGAAAGTTAGACTTGGCCTACTCCAATCGGTTGACTTTTGGTTGGCTCAAGTTGCATAAGAGGAATCCTACCTTTTAACAGCTGGAAATGTTGCCAGATGCACAAAGAACCATAAAGACCCACAGCATGCTCTGACTATCTAGTACTTGTCAGATAGCCACTGCTGGTCTGAGAAGGTACAGAAAGCCAATGGAATTCCGGCATTTAAGGCTATAAATAAGCTGTTTAACACATTTGAATAGTTTGAGATTTAGAATTCTTGAAATGATTGACCCTTCCTGCCTTGTTCCTGCTGATCTAGTGCCAGAAAAGAGAGAGACTACTTTTTGCCAACACCATGGACCTTCAAGGCATGGGAGACCTCAGCTAGAACCTACATCTGGCTTTGAAGTGAAACAAACCACTATCCACGTTCCTAAAGCTTTAGGAAGATCAAGGTCTGGGTCTGAATCAGCTCAAAAATGAAAGTTCACTTGATAGATTCATTTTTCGAGGCAACACAGGAAGCTGAATAACTAACCTATGATGAAAATCCTGCTTTTTGTAGCGTATGATGACTTTTTTTCCCCCTTTTATCTTTCCTCAGATGCCCAGACCCATTCTGCTCAAGCTTTGTACTGTAATGTCCTAGAGTATGCTCAGCATTGTCTAAGCACAGAAGTGAACATCAGAAATGCCACTGTTGGAATAATCTCACTCTCTTACTTCTTTTAATATAACAGTATTATCAGTCCTAGGAAATCAAGAATAAATTGTCTGTTGGATAAATGGTGCCAATATTGCACAATGTGTGAACTGCTGTTGCTAATAGGTTCTCAGGGATGGATGTCCTACGTAAAAAAATATTGTATGGATGGAGGTATTTCCTTCCAGAAACACTGGTATTATATTTTCTGATGTGATGGAAAAGAACCTCATGGACCTCATGGAAAGCAGTTGTTGCAATGTCTGGATGAACGTCAAGTAGTTTACAAAATTTACGGAAAAGGACTCAGCCTCTCATTTGTAACCATGAGGCAACACAAATGCCATGGACAAGCAGTCTCCAAAATAGAGGCAAACAGCTTTTGCAGTGGTCACCACTGACTTGAAAGCCTTATAGAAGCAGCTGCTTGTGAATATCCTTTTAAGCCCATTGAGCCTTGATCCAGCTGTTAAAAATAACAATGTTTTCCATCCTCCATAGTAATCGGATATAGTAGGGCCGTGCTGGAGGAGCAGTTGCAGAAAAAAGCTTTGGTTATATAACAAAAATGCACCATAGCTCCCAAGTCCCAGAGATGCCAGGTGGGTTTGTGTGGCAGCCTGCGACCATCCCTTTACAGCTCACTGTGCTGACAACGGCATCTGCCGAAAGACTCTGACACCTTTCAACCAGATGCAATGCTTTCTGCCCTGCCTGGATTTGGTGTTCTCTCTGCCCTTCTGTGTAGGAGGGTCATGGAAAAAGCTTGCGTATCTATAGCTCATCAGCTGTGTATCGTCTTACTCCTCTAATGACACTGGCTTTGTAAAGATACTCTGGACTTCACTGCGTCACTTAAGTCACTGCTCTGCTCTTTCTGCTACAGTGTCCAGTGGGTAGGCAGGGTACAGAGCTGGGGCAGTTGCATGTCCTGATGTCATGGATGCATTCACAGTAGTTACCTCTCAGGCACCTCTGTTGGTATCTGGACCTCTGTAGATGAGTGCCAAGAACCACCTTGAGATGATGCACCACTTTCCTTTTCCCTGCCTCTGCAGGAACCAAATTGGCACCCACCTGGCATACATTCCTGAGGTCATATTTTCAGATCAAGAGATCAGAAGCTCCCCAGCAGCAAAATACTTACACAAGCAGAAGATGAAACATTCAAGGAGTCCCTCTGGAAGTCAGTAGGACATTTCACACTGCTATGTGCTTCTTTGGATTGGTCTCAGACTGATCTTGAACTTTGCTGTTTTACTTAGCATAAGATTAACAAAGAATGAAAAAAAAAAGTGGTAACAGCTAAAACTTTCCTTTTAAAGAAGCTGAAAATGAAGACAAATATTTCCCTGAAGATTTACTAGCAGTAAGGTTAGAGAAACCAGTGTGGAAAAATATAAGCCCTATTTCCACAGAGATTTCCTGCTTATTTTTAGCAGCAAACTTCAGCTGATACTTCTTGGTATGCTTAGAACTGCACTTCGTGTTGCAATTGGGGTTTGCAGGATGTAAAAATCCAGAGGCAACTGGCGAAGTAATAACCATCTTAATTAAGAGAAATTAATTCAGCTGATCTTAACTGAATGTGCATAGGCAAGATAGGGTCTGTTTTATTATTATCTCATGCTAGGAGAACTCCAGAGTTGAGAGAGAAAAGACTTATTCAGTCAAATACCTGATAAATGCATTACACCTCAGGGCATTTTTTGGTCTTTGAAGTCACATCAGCCTTGGTTTGCATGGAATGCAGTAGAGATTGGCATTGGCAGGTACTGATAAAATGTATTTCCTTCCTCAGAATAACTCTCTTTATCCAATGCTGTCCATGACTGAATCCAGCCTGCTGCTGTGAAGGGGGAAATTACTTCTGTGAAGGCCCTTTTGGCAGCTGCAGAATGTGTAGAGAACATCCAGGCATTCTGGGTGCTGACCTGTACACCACGACAATGTTGAAGAGCTCCCAGTTTGCAAAGTACATGCCAGGACCACATCCTCTGAACATCTTGAAGAAGGATTTTAAAGAAAATAAGTTCATTTTCAAAGATGTCCTATCAAGCCAAGCAGAAACCCTGAGGTTAGTGCTGGACTATTGGTTTGTTTTCCTCAAAGGTGGCCTGTCTGTGATCTTACTGTAGTATCATAGAATGGTTTTTGTTGGAAGTGACCTTGAAGTTCCAACTGCCCTGCCATGGGCAGGGACAACTTCCACTAGACCAGGTTGTTCAAATCCTCATCCAACATGTCCCTGAACACCTCCGGGGAAGAGGCATGCACAGAGTCTCTGGGCAACCTGTTCCAGTGCCTCACCACCTTGACAGTAAAAGATTTCTTCCTAATATCTAATCAAAATTTACCTTCTTTCAGTTCAAAAACATTACCCTTTGTCCTATAACTACACTCCCTGATAAAGAGTCCGTCCCCATCTTTCCTGTAGGCCCCCTTTAGATAATGAAATATATAAGGTCTCTCTGAAGCCTTCTCTTCTTCAGGCTGAACAACCCCAGTTCTCTCAGCTTTTCTTCACAGGGGAGGTACTCCAGCTCTCTGGTCATCTTCATGTCCCGCCCCTGGACCTCCTCGAGCATATCCATTTCTTTCTTATGCTGGGGGCCCCAGAGCTGGGCACAGTACTCCAGGTGGGGTCTCACCAGAGCAGAGCAGAGGGGAAGAATCACCTCCCTCAACTTGCTGGCCATGCTTCTTTTGGTGCACGCCACGATGGCTTTCTGGGCTGCAAGTGCACATTGCTGGCTCATATTAATTTCTTCATCCACCAACATTCCCAGGTTCATCTCCTCAGGGCTGCTCTCAATCCATTCACAGGCAGAGCTTGGAGAAGGAATGGTCTGAAGCAGGTGTCTTTAGATGGGTGAGTGAGACTGCTGCTTATCATCTGAAGCCTTTGGAAGAAAGAACCATTGGAAGCTACCCAGCTCCAGAACATATCCAAGTGCAAGTAAGAAGAGAATCCTAGGACTTGATGAAAATGCTGGGTAAGTCTCACCAGCATATAGATGCAGCTGACAAGTCCATCAGACATTTCTTCTTTCCATCTGTGCCTGGTGTGCTGGGCTCTGCCTGATGCTATGGCTTCAATGAGAACTCTGAGAATGCAAACCCACCTCAAATAAAACCTCACAGGTTTTGATCTGTCAAAATCATGAGAACTTAAATTGGCATATTTCACACAGCCCTGGTATTTCCCTTCCTCCTGCCTGCATTTTTCTATCATCTAGGGTACCATTTGTTCAATCTATTACAATGTGCTATTGATTTCAGTCCCCCACTTTGCGACCTTAGTGCATTTTCTTCCCACAAAGGATCACAATATAAATCACTAGGTCAGGGAATAATGAGTCTAGTATTTTTACAAAGCTTCCCACACATAGGTAGGTTATTGACTGATGATTCAGCAGGTGAGGGCTGTAATAAGGGGACATTCTTTCCTTTAATTTTTATTGAAAAGGGAAAAAGAAGCAAGAGAAATACTTAGTTTTCTGAGACAAGGATCTTAGCTTCACTGGGCCTTGGTTCACTAGAAACACCTAATAGGCTTGAGCATGAAGTGCTGAACAAAGCTAAAAGGATAAATAAACTGGTGAAAGACTCCAGTGTGACTTTCCAATCTGAAAACTGGATTAAATATGATTCTATCTTTATGTAAATAGACAGTGAGAAAAGGCTGACCTACTGTTCTGTGAACTGAACGGGATGCAGAATCTTCTGATTTCTAACCCCGCCTCTGCCAGACCTGTTTGCCCATGACCACAGTGGTAAACGTTGGAAGAATCACAAACACAAATGCCAGAAGGGACCATTAAAGTCACCTCACTGAACTGTTGCAAAACCAATTATCAGGGACTTTTGCCCAGAAATTTCTGAACTGCTTAGTTCTTTGAGCTAGGTAAAGGTCACCAAGGACACATTTGGGACAGTCATTGCTGGCAAGGGCAATGTGTGGATCATGTTTTCTTTCTGAAACAAGAGGTTAAAGATGCTAGCGTAACCTCTGTGGAAGGCAGGAGAAGCTTTCTCAGAAGCAATATAAAGACAATGTTCCTGTCAGCAGCACCTGGTGTCTGCATGAGAGGGGAGCTCCCAGTTCCTGCCCAGCCCTCAGTGGGAACAGTCATCATCTCTTAAAAAGCTCGTTCTTAACCATGGTGACTGCCAGGCCCATCCCTAGCCCAACCCAACTATGTCATCCAGGGCCTGCATATATGCCTTGTTCATCTGTTGACCCTAGGGCAAGCCAACAAGAGGTCAAGATTTGGCAAATAATCTATAGTTCTTGCGGGCAGATTTTGTAATAAGTAATACTATCTGTGAATGATGGAGGATGCATTCAGAACCCATCTGGATGCATTCCTGTGTGGCCTAATCTAGGTGGTCCTGCTCTGGCAGGGGGGTTGGACTCAATGATCGCTCGAGGCCCCTTTCAACCTTAATGTTCTGTGATTCTATGAGAAAAATAAAAGAGTCAACCTAATGATTCATGATTTCTTATCATGAAACTTTTTTTTTCAGTCTTCCTTTAAATAAAAGTCAATGAGTATCATGCTGCCAAAGGGGCACTGGGTAGCAGGTGGGATAATCTCCAAATTGAGTGTTGAAGAAGTGAAAATACTTTGACTAACAAAAAGTAAAATTTTATAACACCCTATGCATAGATGTTAAACATTTGAAGAAGCTTAGTGGCCATTTCTCCAGTGAAATTATGCTGACTTGTTGTAATCTCCAACAGCTTCATGTAGTGTATTGTTTATTGTATGCAAATACAAGGAATTCACCCTCTTCTTCAAGTAAGTATCAGATATACTCAGAAAAAGGCCCGCTCACCTACCACTTCACAGAAGTTACTTTATTCCTTGAAACAAACAAAAACACAACAAAAATTCACCAAAATTAAACTGCACACAACCTGCTTCATAGAAACATTCAACCAGACATTCAGAAATCAAAGCTCAAGAACAAAGAACGTATTTTTACTGTTTGTTTCAACCCTCGCCCTGTGTTTTCCCTTCATATTTTACACTCCCTCCTACCTGCAACTTTCTTATCTGAAGCTCATTCTCTCTCTCTTCTGTTTGACCTGAGGTAAAATGTATCTTTTTATTTCCATGATATCCTTCAGCAGTTTGCATTTCCCTGTGAGGTCCTCAGCCAGCTTGCTCTTTACTTAAGATTAAAGGAGGTTGTTTTTCATGCTGTTTTGAGTAACAAGAGTGTGAAAATCTGCAGATGCCTCTAGTACAGCAGATGCCAAGCTCGCTGTCTGTGCCCTCTCCACTTTCAGGAGGATAAACTGCCTCTGGAGTTTCTGTGGTGTTGGCCCTTTGTACACCAAAGCAGATGAGCACTTATACAGAACTTATGTGCTGTGATGATGTCCCAGTGACCCCGAGAAAGTTACTGACATACTTAGAGACAACAGAGGGAGATGACAGATAACATACTTGAAATACCTGAATCCCAGTCTGGCACCTCCTGATCTGCAGAGATGCTCAATTCAGAAGCAAACTCATAGTCGACCAGTTTACGACTTCCTTCCCAAGCTGAGCAGAAGGGGAAATCTGATAGGAATCTTGAGTCTGCTTCTATCTGCAGGTCAGTGTCTTCTGCATTTACAATATATAGGGAATGACACAATTCATGGATTCTGTCTATCGTAAAAAGTGTATGTGGCTTTTGGAATGAAAGAGAGATGCTTCTAGGATACTGCCTTATACATTAAAGCCAATTACTAGAAGAGAAAAAGCAAATATCGAACCCAGATAGCTACAGTGATGATACTGGGAGCTCAAATGGATGTGCAGGAGGAAAATACTGTGAAGAGGATTTCTGAGGTATGCAGGGGGTTGGAGATGAAAGAGAAAATGATATTGTCTGGACTGTGGGGGACAATTAAAAAGTAAAGTTAGACAGGGCAATGGCACTAGTGGAGACTTCCACAGATTACTACGTTGTCTGAGGAGACATCTTGCTTTTATTTTCTTTGGTCTGGATCTGCCAGGTCATTTATTTGAAAGCCTCTAGCTGTCAACTGGCAGGAACTGGGAATAATTTTTCTCTCATCGCCAACTCATTGGAAATCATGATTTTATAGATCTGTCATAGTTCCCCCTTAACTGTTTATTCTATACATGCAGCTTGATGAGCACTGATCTCCTTAGCTGCTGCCAGTTTCCTCAATTCACGTTTTCCTTCCCCTTGAACATTTTCCACTTCCTAGCAAAGTCCTGCACAATCTCTACTCAAACGTG
Organism: Actenoides lindsayi; assembly: GCA_025331215.1. NCBI lineage: Eukaryota > Metazoa > Chordata > Aves > Coraciiformes > Alcedinidae > Actenoides > Actenoides lindsayi. Next base: position 29,391 of record WTSP01023033.1, read on the forward strand.
CATGGTGGATCTGTGATTTACCATATCATCAATGTTCTTTATTTTTTTCGCTATTTCTTCTCTAGTAATTCAACAGTTTCTTTCTTTTCTTTTTTTCTTGGTTTTTTTTCCTTTTTTTTTTTTTTTTATGTTATTGTTACTGCTTTGGGGGAGGGACGTCAGAGAGGAAGAAAGAGGTAGGTCCTTATCACTGAGCTGCTTTTTCCACAGAATTATCTATGACCTGGGGTATGAGTAAGGGCCAGTAGGGAGAAAGAACTGCAGGAATGAGACTGTCTAGGGTGAGACATGTGGATCAGACATGCTGATTGCCAAGGAGACAGGGAAGGAACCCGTGGAGAGGCACATTAACCTGGATGGGAAAGAGCATCAGCCACTGAAACAGAAAAAGCAGGAGACAGAATAGGGCACCCAAGTCACCCAGCCTGGATGTCAACCTGCTCTGCTTTCCTTCCTTTCTTCCTTTCTCTGTCTTTTTTTTCCAGCAGCTCCTTTTCTTCTCTCCACTCCTCTATCCCAAGTAAGCTAAAGCAGCATGTCAGCCCATCGATAATGGAGGGCTTATGGGAAGGGCTAATTGCTTGCTTTGTTTTGTTCAGATGTACAAACAGACCATTACTTACAATCATTACCGAGTCATCATACATCATACAGACCTGTTCTATTTTCCATGCACCGTATCTGTCACTAATTACAACAGGCTATGCAGGCCTGCTTTAGGAGCTAGTAATTTGTTAATATAAAACATGGCACTTTGGCTTTATCTTGAATTTCCAAATGTTATAGAGGTAGTTAAATTTCTTATTTGTTTAAAAGGCATCACAAGCTGCACTTTCTGTCATTTTTTATGAAACTTTCTGAATAGCAGCATTGCCCATGTTATGACATTGTATTCTGCTATGATAATGATAGAATGACTAAGTGCAATTTTGGAAAAGATGGCCATTTCTTCCAAGCATATGCAGATTTTTTTCACTCTACTTTTCCTTTTCTGTTTGGATTCCAACCAGTTTAAACCGTATTTCAGAGTTCCTCATTTTGTATTTCATCAGCACATGATGGTTTGTGGCAGCAGAAAAAGTGAAAAAGCAACATAGGGTTTGGAGGTCCAGCTCAGACCCTCAATTGCATTAAGGCAATGACAACAAAGCAATAGAGCTGCAGGGACACTCTAGGGGCAGGAACTGGCCTCAGATAACTCTTTGCAGACAGAATATCCATAGGTCTTTAATTCCTTCATTCTCAGCCTGTAGCAAATGCATAGAGTCAAAATGTGTGTTTCATGTCCCTATCCTGCTTTGGGTACTCTGCAGGCTGGGGTGATGTTCCAGCTTAGAAAATACCTCAAAAGGCATGATTCAATTTAGTTATCTTTATACTCCCACATGGAAGTAAGCCAGCTACACTGGCTAGCCAGTGGCTAGTGTGAAAATGGGACAATTTCTTGACAATGTCTCTTTGTTTTAGGCATATTTTACTCATTGTCCTGGAGACTTTGGAAAGCACAGGTATGTTGTTGTAACACACTACTTGAATCTGATAGTTTTCTGTGACTAGTTGAAACAGTAATCCGAATACATATGTGTCAGCTACCAACCTAAATTCATGCACAAGAGAAAACTGACTGTATGTCAGCATCAGAGAAGCGTAGTGATCCTTGAGCTCCTACAGCCTGGTCTGGATGTGAGCAGCAATTGTTCAAAGCTCTTGATGGACCAACATGTTCCCCCATGACTTTGTAGTTTCCTTCAAGTTGTTTTATGGTTGCACTTGATGATCTTAAAGGTCTTTTCCAACCTAAATGTTTTTATGATTCTATTAGTCTCCCTGGGGATCATACCCTACTTTTTGTATGAAGCTGCACAGGAGTCCAATGGGAAGAACTCTGAGACAGCTGGGACATCCACACAGTGCCGTGCAACACCACACAAAGCAGTTTAGCTGTGATGTGGAAAGTGGTGTAACCTCCAAGCGTTCTTGGGTTCAGAATCATCTGACTCTTAATAACTGTAATTCGTTTGGGTACAGATCTGATGAAGAGATTATTAAGTGTCCTGCTTCAGTAATCGCTTGGGTGTGGTAAGCTTGAGTATCTCTGCAAGTTGGTCCCCAATGTAAACATGTCCTGTAAACATGAATAACACATCCAGGCATGTGAGGAGAGGATGCAAAGTTGCCCCAGAGAAGGAGCTCATGACAGATTTAGCCTTCACTCTCATTGCAAAGTCTGTGAGCTGCTGGTGAGCAGAATTTAAGCACTGATCTGCAACCAAAGCAGAGAGCTAAGTGGGCAGTATTGAACCTCCTACCATCTCAGTCTCTGTGTAATATAAATTGTCCATTCCCAGAGGTCTTATTGTCACTAAACACAGTAATACATCTGCTGTTTCCTGTGGGACATCTGGAGAGGGGTTACTTATCAGTCAAATGCATTTTCGTATAGGTTTAAAGAATGACTTTTCAGCCTGAAGCTGTACACCCACCCTGTCAGCCTGGTGGTGACTTCAAGTCAGCTGAAGTTAATGGTGTCCTCCAGCTGTCCAGGTTGGTGTGGCAGCTGTCTGGGTTTGCCAGCACAGAGCTCAGGGCCAGATCTAATTTGCTAGACTTTTCAAATAGGATTTTCTGCCAGTGCCAAATCCAAGCTGTTGCAGCTGGACTGCTATTACTACCCAAGCTAATGTATTTAAAACCACATTATACTGTGATCAGTGATGGAGGTACTCAGTCATGTCATGATAAAAAGGATTAAAAAGTTAAACAAGTAGGGGGTTTCCTTTTATCTTGTGATATTTTTGGAAGACTACACTTTTTTTGGGCAGTGCAGAATACAGATTTTAATCCTTCATAGGTATACATATTTGAAGTGCTACTTACGTATGGATGGAAGGGAGGATAACACTCAACTTGGGGCCAGGAGACAGGACAGTGTCTGCCAAGTGGCCTGGCTCCTGCCCTATAACCCTACATACACACACATACTGAGAGAGCTACAACATCCCAAGTACCTGGTAAAATCCACCTTGAACTTGCCACGGTATGATATACAAGGCAAGATTTTTATGCTGAGCACAGACTCCACTTTCCGAGTTGGTTGATGCAGCACAAACAACAGTTTCAAGCACCCATCTTCTAAAAGGAGAATAACTCACATCCCTCTCTGCCTCTTGCTTTCTAGATTATGCTGATATTTTTTTCATCGTGTTTGCTTGTGTCTGTGTATCTATAAGTCATGTATATGCTGCCAGGTACCTTTCAGAGCTATGTGCAATATGGCAGAGATTCGCTGGCTGAATGAGTGCTGTCAGAGTAGACAAAATCAAACCTTCGTCTCCTGGCCTTCAGCAGTGTCACCATGATGGATGGGAGATATCTCCTTCCTTTGCTTTGCAGGTGGATCTTTTCCATTTAACGGAGTTTGGGCAATGCTTACTTTGCGCTCCCCGGCAATACTTTTCTACCATGTCCTTCAAAGTGGAGGCAAAAAATACATATCTCTCCAAATGAACCCTGTAAAAATATTATAAAAAATCCCAGTTTCCAATAGTGCCAGCAAGGTAAGAGAAGTTAGAGACCTCAAAAGCACTTTTATCACTGCATTTACCTCTGACACCTGAGACCCTCTCCTGCCTTCACTGTCATCACTCACACAGAAACTCGTTTTGCAAGCCTGGAGACGCTGTTCCAAGAGTCCTGCTCTGTGCCACAAGCTCCCTTAAAAGTGCTCGCTTGCTTCCTGATCTGAAGTGCACAGCCCCCACAGAGAAAGCCAGTTTATTCCAAATGGCAATACAGTTCTTTCTTCTCCTTCCTAAGAAGACAATCTCCAGGCAGTCACGACATGTCACTGCCTGAATATACAACATGTGTTTGCGCTCAGAGCTCTGTTCTTGCCTTATACCTCCGGGTTTGGCAACTTTCAGAGAATATCTGGTGGGAAAGGTCCATCCTGAGCCAGTCAAGGTGTGACATTAGAGGGCCAGCACAAGGCTGAGAGAACCTGAAATCTCCTTGCTTGCTTCAGGTGTCTAAGCACAGGCATCTAATGTAGTTTTGCTCCTTCACATAACCCATCTGCCTTCCAGCTGCCCCTCCAGGAGAGCACAGCTTTTCACAGGTCCTATGTCGTATCTGCCAGCCCTGTGTGAATATCTAGGATAGCTGAACAAGTTTAGATTAGGCAGTGAAAATTAAGTGGAATATCCTGAGGTGTATAAAATTGCACTGGCCACTCTTGCCAAGGCAACTGGATGTCACTACAGGTGGATTGCAAGTGGTGATGCAGCTGCACAGACCAGTCACCTACCTCTCTCAATACAGGGCTGCTCTAAAAATGCAGGGAGTTTCTGCCCACCAAGTGCAGCCCCATGGGAACGATCCCTTTATGTGATATTTCATGGCAATTCCTTATTAATTTCTGTGTTATCCTTTCAGCATCCAGTATGGTAAGCAGAAGAGTGCTGCTCTATCTGCCCATCACACGGTCATCTGCCTTTCCCTAGGTTGTTTTTTTCCCTTTGAACAAAAAATGCACTTGCAGTGATTTGTGCTTTAAGGCAAGTTGGGATGATTAGAGACATATTTTCTAATTGACATTTGCATTGTCCTTGTTAGTCATCATTTGTAATATGCTATTGTCTTTAAGTGATCATAATTATAAGAAATAATTGGTTACGAATTTTCAGGAGTTTGCCAACTCATTACCACTAATTAAGAACATTGTTTAGTGTAAGCTCGACAGCTGGCATATACCTAGAGGAGCATTCATTTCCCAGTCTATTGCTGGTGTTGCTGTTGTAAGTTGTGCATCGGCGAGAGCCACACTTTTTATTCCTCTTTTAAAGAAAATTTGTTTCCAGGCTGAAAACTCACTCGTCACTGGTTCAACAAATCAGGCAAGTGGGAGTGAAGGCAAACAGGAGGCAGAAAAGCAAGATGATGTTGCAGTTAATGCAGCACCCGTGTAACTTTTGCTTTTCCTTCTTTTCCAGATACGATTTTTTCACTGACTTTAACATGTGCTTTTTATGAAATTAAGGTTCTCTCGCCCTAAACTGCCCTGTGTAAACTCAGGTAAATTAAGCCTTCATTTCCTCAGTTACTTTTCTGTCTGAATGGGGAGGAGCTTTTCCAGAGCAGATGTAGCAAACATGATTTTTCAACAAAAAAAGTGCTCATTTCCTGGGGAAGGACAGTGTGGTTTGCACTCCCAGCTAATGCAGTCATTTGAGACTCTTCCTGAGGATTACTGCCTTCTGCATATCATGTGCATGAGGAAGATTTAATTAACTGAAGTTTGTAAAGCACAAGGAACTCATCAGATAAAGGATGCTATTTCACTGCAAAGCCATAATATGTTATGATTTCTCATGGTTATTGTTTTAATACTGTAAATATAATAGTTTGTGGTTCACTCACTCTCTCCTGATGGTTAGTTTGTTAAAGAAAGATCCATTTACTGCTGTTTTGCCTTCATTTCTGCCTGTTGCTCATCTTCCCCTTGCTAGTAACTGCATTTAGAAATGCAAGCAGATTTGTAGAGGGGAAATCTGTCTGAACCAAATAGTTCAAAGTCCAAAAAAAGACAAAAGGAAAAAAAACAGAAGCAAAGGAGAGAAAGTAAAATATTGTCCCGATGGGTTGAAAGCAGAAACTTTGCACAATTTGCTTCATCTGTACCACTGTAGTTCAAGGGCTTGGATCAATAGAAAACCATTCAGTGGCTCCAGTGGGCTTTTGGTCAGGTCCTGTGTGCAATTCAATTGCCTAATGAGCTCTCAGGAAGGGCAGCAAGCCGTGCAGGCAGGATACAAGGACGGCCGCTCATTGTACCTCTCAGATAAATACAATGAACAAAACCTTTGCAGGTTTTGAATAGCCTGAGGGTTCATACAAGGACATGTTCCACACATCAAATGCATGGGCACCACATAGGCTAAAAGGACCTCTATTTTTAGGCTTGAATTTTTAAGGGAAAGAAGTCTCCCAGTTGCACACCTTGAGGTGAGGGTGGCTCAAACACTGGTATGAGTGTGCACATTGTTTAAGCGCTTGCTTCTACTGCCTTCCAGTAGGAAGCATGTGAAGAGCTGAGGTGCAAAAGATGTGCTCATGGCAGGATTTGTAGACCTCTTCACACTGCAAGTGGAAAGAAGTGAGGAAGAGCACGCATTTGAAAGCTCCTCATCCATCCTGTCTCCTTGCAACAGTTTGCATGGAGGCATACAAAGAAGAGGACTGAATGCAATTCCTTTTGCTACCTGGAAGAAGAGAAAAAGCATGTCAGTAGAATGGCACATTTTATCATCAGCCCGTATCTAAGTCCTGTCAGGGCTCAGACATACTCATATGCAGTAAGAGCAGGGGCAGGCTTGTGATCTCAAGTGAAGTTGAAAGCGCACCACTGAGTTGAGACTCCTGTGGCTACAAGCACCTTGCAAGGGCTTCAGAAAGCTGTGAACAGACCACAGGCCACTTCTGGGGTCGTCTTGATTACAAGAAAATTAAACGCTGGGTCACCTGTCAGAGCAGCAAGGGCAGCAGCTGTGCCCAAGGCTTTGCTGAGCTAGTGCAAGCCTAGATACAGCTGCGGAGCAAAGAGGAGTTATAAAGGACAAACCCAGTGACATGTGACCATGAGCAGGCAGCAGCTGGGGTCATCTCCATGGAAGGAATTTTTCTTCTAATTCTTCTTTTGTCTCATAAATTGCTCTCACCTTTAAATAACGCAATTCCATTAAAGTTTTTATTATATTGTCAGCCTAATCTGAAAGCTTCCTAGTGACTCATGACTCACCCTGAATTTATAAGAAAAGTCAGGATCTGGCTCTCAGTTGACCTCCCCTTTCACTGCCATACTTAAAGAATGGCTAAGGCTTCGCTAACCAGGACAGCAGGGACCTAGGGCCCCAGCATGGCTGGTGACAAATGGTCAGCACAGGGTTGACCTTGCCTTGGGCAAAATACAGGGTTGTCTCCATAGTGCTTTGGAGGTGGGATAACCTGGTGAAACAGAATGTCTCTTCTTTGCCTCAGCCTTGGCCTGGTTTTGATGCCCAGTTCTTGTACATGAGTGTACTGGGTTTGACTGGGATAAAGTTGATTTTCATATAGTGCTATGTTTTGGATGTGTGATCAAAACAGTGGTGATAACATAGGAATGATTTAGTTATTTCTGAGCAGTGCTTACACAGCATTAAGACGTTTCTGGTTCTCACCCTTCCCTGCCACTAAGCAGGCTGGAGGTGCACAAGAAGTTGGGAGGGGACACAGCTGAGATAGCTGACCCCAACTGACCAAAGGGATATTCCAGACCATATGGCATTGTGCTCAGCAATAAAAGCTATTGGGAAGAAGGAGAAAGGGAGGGTGTTTAAAGTTATGGTGCTTGTCTTCCCAAGTAACTGTTCTGTGTGATGGAGCCTGGCTTTCCTGGGGAGGGCTGAACACCCACCTGCTGATGGGAAGTGGTGAATGAGTTCCTTGTTTTGCTCTGCTTGAGCACACGCTTTTGCTTTACCTATTAAACCGTCTTTATGTCAACCCACGAGTTTTCTCACTTTTACCCTTCTGATTCTCTCCCCCATCCCACTGGGGTGGAGTGAGCAAGCAGCTGCGTGGGGCTGAGCTGCCTACCGGGGTTAAACCACAAACACTTCGGGGAGTTTTCTGTTTCTCAGTTCTTCTACATGCATCACTTCAGGGAACTGAGCTCAGGAAATGCCAGTGCTGGTCAGGAGCTCAGAGCCCTTAGCCAGTATGGCTGCCAATTACTGTCAGCTACTGCTGAAATTGCACAGATCATCGCTAGCACTTGTGTACTCAAGAGTTCACGTCCAAGTCAGATATGATTGAAGACAGCTGTTCAGATGGCTGAAATAGGAAATAGGCAAACCAGGCTTTGCTCACAAATCTGATGGTGGGTGCTCGCTTCCAGGGTGAGCCAGTCTTTGAGGCAGTACGAGGCTGCAGCTCTGCGTTTCGCCACCGAACGAGTTCATGCAGTGCTTCTCCTGGCTGTGGGGACTGGTGCAGGCTTGAATCAAACCCCTTGGCAGTGTCTGAGTAGTGATGTGTAAACTGCACTAGGAAGAGTGAGACAGGCAGTTAATACCCATTCCAGAGCTGATAATAATAGCAGTGCTCTCCTTGTCCCTCCTGGTGGTAAAAGAGGGCTGCTACCTGCTGACAGGAATCTGCCACTGATGAACGACTGCTCTTCTGGCTCATCGTACCTGTGCCTCAATGTGAAATATGTATACCTGCGTGCACTGAAATATAACACATAGATTTCCACAATTGTCTTGCCTCATGTTGCTCTAGCCTACAGTCATGGAAAGATACAGACGCAGCTTCCCTGGGTCTTAAAAGGTGATTTTTCTTCCTAAGCTCCTGTCACCTCCTCTATCATCTTGTTCTTCTCTAGGGCACACAGAAAAGTGTCTCGAAGGTTCTGGTTTGGCTGGCACAGCAGTGTCACCCAGGCTGTGAGTACAAAGTTCTCTACGTGTCAGGGGATGAGATGTGCTTGTGATTAGGTCTCTGTGCTGTCCACAGGAAAGCTGAGCTTTCAGAAAGTTGTTATTCTATTATTCTAATGCAACCAAGCCAGATGGGCTTCCTAGTTTCTTGTATCCAAACTCTATGAAAGACCAAAGACATGAGCAATAGTTCTAAGCATGATACACAAAGTCATTTCTCCTTGTCCACCCCAAAAACTCTCTTAAATCCTGGCTATAACTGGAGCTTAAAGGACAGTTGTATGATGTTGGTGTACAAAGGGAAAACTTGGCAGGTCAGGAGCTTCCCGCTTTCTGCTGCTCCATGTCAACTGAATGGCACATGACGGAGATGCCAGTATGTCCTTAGCAAGCCAAACATCTGCACAGGCAGGTGAGCTCTGGTCCTGCCCATGGACACCAGACCTCTTATCCTGACCAGCTCAAAAGTCAGTTATCATTCTTACTGCTCTTCCTGGTACTCCCTTCTGCTCTGGTGGCCTGAAAGTGGCAACATCTGTGGGCTATAAGAACAACTGTGGTTAGGGATGCATCTGGTTCAAAGAAAATTGAAAATTATATCCAGAAACTACTTTCTGGGAAAGCATTACGGGTTATGAAGTAAATAATCCATTTTCATTACCATGATAGTTTTAATAAGCTAGCATTATGGTGTCCTTATGTTCTGATGGTGCACATTTCATACACTTACATGAGACATTATCTCCCCTTTCCCTCCCTCCTCTGCTTCAAAATGCAAGTGCTGACAGAATGCGACTGACTGAAAGTCAAGTACAACGTTGTGCTCTTTAATATCCCCAGAGCTCAAACTGGCAGTAGAGGACCCTTTGCACAGCATCCAACTGATGTGCCTTGGAGCTGATTTGGAAGGGACTCCTGTTAGATGGGCAAGAAGCCTAAATCCAAAGTGCACTGAAATCAAAGACAATCTTTGACTGGCTTTAATGGATTTCGAATCAAGTCTCCCCCCAAACTGAGACTGTTGCACTGTTGTGAAGGTGTACGAACCGGGCACACCCTGCACCCTGACCCCTGGGTGTCTGTGTGTTCCTGCTGGAGCTCTGTCTGGGCAAGCTGCGTCAGTCGTGGGGGGTGCCGAGGTTGGAGAGGCCGTGGCTTTCTTCCAGGTGGAAACCATGGCTCCCTGGTCAGAGCTGGCAGAGCTTCAGCGCCCTTCCCGTGCACCTTCCCACACAGCACACCCTGGTTGACATGTCACGCCATGTTTGTCCACCCTGTTTGTGGTGCTCCTGGTCACCAGCACTCCCTAAGAATGTGACGTGCTGGCTTTGTATAGAAATACATCCTAATGCGTGCACTGCAATTATTCAAAATCCAACCTCTTAGAAATTTTCGATATTCTCTGGATTTTTCAGCTTGGAATGCTTTCTCCCTCTCTTTAGCCTGATGAAAAACGTGAGGGGTCTTTTCTTCTTCCTCCCTTCCCTTTCTTTCTCCAGCAGCAGAGGTGAGGAAGGCCCACAACCCTCTAACACGCAGCCCCAGGCAGCATGGCTGGCCCCAGCCAGGAGCTGCTTCCAGGGCTGGGAGCTGCTCTGAGCACAAGGCGCATTCCATCAAGTTCCTCGTCCGAATGAAAAGCTGAAGTGGCTTTTCTGTGTAGGGAGGATTGAAACCAGATCCTGTTATTAAATTTGCTAAATAGGAACACAGTGATTTATGAGGGAGGTAGTGAACCCTCAGAAAGAATTTGGTAATAATAATGCTGGGCAAACAGCAGCGTGCAACAGGCTTCAGAAGTAAATGATCTATTAAAAAAAACCCACACCCAAACCCATACAAAAACCCCAGCTAAACAAAGCTACTAAATGTCAACCAGATAAAAACTTTAATTATTTCTAATGAGATCAGCAAAGTAAACAAAGAACTGAAGTGGGACTCATCTGATATAACCAATAAGAAGCACAGATAATATCCTCTTACAGTCACGCTTGAGAAGTTCAAAGCCATGCAATGTATCTCACTGCACAACAGTATTGCTGGCAGATGTGTAACTAAATCCTAGGCATTGCTGGGGAGAAAAAAATAATATTCAAACATCTCTACAACTTTTTTTTTTTTCCTGGAACACGTGGCAAAGTTCAAAAGGTGCTGAAAGTTTCAGGTGACTATATTAAGTACTGCGGGGTCTTAGCACCTTTATAAAGGTTGACTTCTCAATGCAAATTTTAGCCAGCTTGGAAAGGCAATACTCTGGAATTTGTCTTGTAAGAAAAGAGGTGAGGATATCTGTCCATAGGTTTGCATATGTTTAAAGCTTATGCAGGAGGGATATCTCCTCACTTATTAAAACAGTAATAATTTAAAGAAAATGGGGGGCAGACATTGCAGCTTTCCAGCTTACTCTGCAGTGTAAGTGTACCACTCACAGTGGCATCACGCCACTGAATGCTACAGACCAAAGGAGGGATGAACGAAATGAAAGACCCGGAGTTGCAGGTGAGCTGCCTGTGCACACCCTTCCAATCCCAATCCATCCCCTGATTCCCCTGGGACAACAGGTAGCTCACAGGGTCACTCTGGACAAGTCCTCAGCCAGAAAAGGAAACCTAGACCCTGAGAAAAGGGGGAATAAAGGAGAACAACAGCTCTGATACAGTAACCACATATTGCTCTCAGCTATAATAACACACAGCAACATGTATAAAGATGTGGCTCCAGGCTCTGTCTGACTCGGGCAGAATTGCTGTGATTAGCCAGACTCACTCCTGGAAAACAGTGGTGGCCCACCACAAATGGAAGGAAACATTTCTATGGGCTTTATTGCTTTTCTAAGAAAGGCAGGATACCTCCCCTTGCATTCCTCTGCTTCAGTGGCTTTTCCATCACTAGGCTTTTAATATTGTAGATACATCACTTTCCTCCCCTCCGTCTGTTTTTTTCCTGTTGGTTGATTTATTTTCTCCAGCCACTCCACACTGTGTAACAATGTGTGTAAAAGGGAGTATTTACTTCTGCAACGCTACCTGCCCGGAGAGCAGTAAGGCATCCCACCTAACAGCTGTGGCCACTAATTCACTGCAACTGCAGTCTGTCTTCTCAGCATCAGCTACATTTCTTTTCCATATGCTAAATCCCTTTTAGCTTAATTTTCCCATTACCCAGCAGTAACATTGAGTAACTGTGTTGGGCTGTATTCAAATGCAAATTAATATCCCCTTCTGCCCATTAGCTCTGCTGTTTCTTGTCTAGCCAAAGCAACTGGAAACAAGTGAGGAGCTTGGTTCAGTGGATGGACAGGGGGCCCCTGTCTGGGCTCGGGTTGCTTGTTCAGCCCCAAGAGCAGACACAAAACAGCAGGCTGCAGAAAGGAGAGGTCCTTCATCAAGATGTTTCCTGTCAAATAACCCCTGAACTCCGACCATTCAGCACACGCCGTAGCTCTCTCGAACTTCAGTGTTTGACGTATGTAATTCACACAATGCCTGTGCTGTGCTCTGGATTGGAAACATCCGGTGGATTGACACCAAGCAACCTTTAAACGAGGTGTGGGGGAAGGGGAGCCAAGGGGAAGAAGAGAGATGTCACTGAGCAGACCATATGACTCAAATCTTTAAAATCGTTAATGATCCAGTTGTCAAGCTAAAGAAACCTTTAAGCAGAACAGGCTGGCACAAAGCGTGTTCCCCAAAAGAGGGGATATAGGCATGAATGCTGATGCTTATAGCATGAAGGGAGAGAAGTAGGTAGAGAGAATAAAATATATAGAAGAAAAACTTTTTTTCCCCCCTCATTCTAGGGAAAAGGTGGAGTCTCTTTCTTTCTCAGCTTTCTTTTTCAGCATCTCTTGGGACAAGAAATACCAGCACCATATTAGTAGAGAAAAGTGGTGTAATTCCTCTGTACCTCCACCCAGAACATTAAACTCCACCCATGTGAGTCACCAACCCCAAAAAGGCTTATGCATTTCTTCATGTGTATGCAACTCTGAGCTTCATTTCAATTTGTTTTCCACTCTGGTGCATCATCTTCAGTCACCTACTGGTCTTACTTTCTCCTTTCCATCACTGGCATGGGCAACGTGTGCAGATAGATAGCATTACTGCCTGCTAGGCAAGTCTCCTGTTTTTCAAAGAACATCATTACCCCAAAAATTATAAAGAACTTTTTACAATTTTTAATTTTTTTCTGCCTGCTATTTGGAAGAACTTTCAGTTTGAGATGATTGCTTTGCTTTGAAAATCCAAAGAGTGAAAGGGATACAAGACCAGGGAGAGCATCCATCACTTCGAGGGCTTCAGTGCATGAGAAGAAAAGGTATCAGGAGGCGAATCGATGATCCTTAAACCCGTGCTGAGACTAATTCAAGCTCACTTGCTAGAAGGTATGCAGGTGTGGACAGAGTGCATTGGTTAAAAAAGGATAGGCACCACTTCTCTGGCCACGGTTCCAGGTGGCTGAGTCAGTAACAACAGTTCTTCAGTGAAGAGGCATCACAGAGAACATTCCCCCTTCTCAGAAGGATCTCTGCAACGCTGATCAGAAACCTCAGACCTCTGCAAAACACTTGCAAAAAACTATGTGCAAAATGGCTTGTACGTCAAAACTGAATGGGTGAAAGCATGTACCTAGCATGTGAACAATGAGTAAATAAGAGATAATTGTAATCAGTTCACAAAGAGGAAGGGAGGGAAATAGTCCGGAATAGATTACCTGCCATAAAAAATTCACTGCTCCTTGGAAATCCCACACCTTTGAGTTCGTGTAGGTAAAAAGACAGTTGTTTCACTTTTCTATTTCTGAGTTGTACAGAACATTACTTATATGTTCATATAGAAGATCATTTCATGTGTAAGAAGTCTGTTCTTCAAGTGCAGAATAATAATGAGCGTGTCAACCCAGATAACCGCTGAAATTCATCCATCTGCAAGATGTTGCCATGGGAAGAGCCTATTGCACAGGAGTTTTTGGCTGCAGAGGTTGTTCTAGAGATAGTACTTTTGTACAGGACCTTGGGTTTCTCGGTTCCCTTTGGAGAGAGTAAATTCCAGTGCTGTTGTTTAACCTTAGACACTCAAAAAGCAAAGGCAACACTCCTTCAATACAGAAGTGTGATACTAGAGAAGGAGATTTTGTTACAAGGTGATGAAAAAACATTTTCTGGACAAGGATGTGAAAAGCTCATCCAACAGCAACTGAAAGAAATCAGACAAATGTTACATGAAACAGATCAACTTTCATCACTGACCTACCCACAAAGGACAAGTACAAACTAAAGGCAGGCAAAACAACCCATGTCCTACTGCCCTTTCTTATCTTTTAAGAGAGACAGCAACTGGGTTCCCAGCTTTGAAGTTAATCAAACGATGAGCCTGCTAAAACTGATTAACACATGCCTGCATGCTGGGACATTGATGAAAAGAGAGCTGGGAACACAGCACTCTAAAATGGAAACAGATGGAAAACTCTGAGGCTGTGGGATCGCAGAGGGACATGTAGATACCCTCTGTCAGCTGCAGCAACGAGGGTGAGAAAAATGCAGGAATGGTATTTTCGTGCTGCTGAAAGTGCATATTGTATCGCTCTTGCTTCTGCATCTGCAGCATTGCCCATTCTGCAGCTCTAAGCTCCCAGTGCATGCTGAACCCCTGAAGTCCCTCCGGTCCAGAACCTCATTTCTGACAGAGCCTGACACCAAACGTTGTCAGATGAAGTGCAAAAAACCTCATAATGAATGATAATGGAATAACAGGCCAGAGGGAAAGTTTCTCCCTAATAGCCAGTGATTGGTTCAATAAAAGCAGAGCACAAACCAGCAAAACTAGAGGGAAAATTGGCAGCAGGATGAGCCCTGCTATTACTGCAGAGGTCCAGCTACCAGGAGCCAAAGAGAGAGTGGCAGCGATACCGGGGTGCTGGTCTTCCACCGCAGGATACAAATAACTCCCATTGAAATCAATGACATTTATTCATGTCCTGTGGCAACAAAACGGAGCCTCCTATCTACTTTTCTCAGCGGTGCTGTTGCAGCGAGATCAGCGAGGGTGAAGCATGTGTGCGCGTGTGTAATTTGTGCTCGCTGTTCAAGAACACTTAACTGTCATGACAAACTGCAAAAACATTGCCAGCCTGTAAAAGAGTCTGCAGGTTCCTGTCGGGGGTAGAGAAGGCGTCAGAAGGCTGCGTGCAGGCACTGGGACTGTTTGCCAGACTCTGTTACCATTTTATCTCTTGCTGGCAGATCAGTTGGTTCAATTAAGTTCTCTCAAGTGCTCTTCCTTGGTGTCCTTTGCATTTTGGGGTAGAAAGTACCAATTCGTTTCAGTTTCCTCTCTTGCTCTACATGCCCAGCTACTAGTACCATATCAGGATGTAGGGAATGTCAGGCATGCAGACAGAGCTGAGGTTAAGGAAACCTTGTGTTGCCTCTTAAAAGGCTGAGAGCTTCACTCTCAGGCTTGATGGGTTTGCTCAACCTGGGAAGTGGATTTTCTTTTGCTTAACCTGGGGAAATGAGAGTTGGTGGCACGTGCTTGAGGGCAGGGTCTGAAGTCAAAGCCTTCTTGGCAATGAGGGAGAAAAAAGGGCTTGAACCCAGAGTAGCAAATGTATGAAGGATATTCTGTTCTAGAAATTCAACAGGGTAAATGTTTGCTCGGATAGTTCTTCAGAGAAGCTACCATTGGGTTTTGAACAGTTAGCAGGGCTCAGATAAAATCAGATCAAGATTTGACTAAAAACTTCAAAATCAGGAGGGTAAAATATATTATGGGGAAAACTTGGTATTTTTAATTTATTCCTTTTTTTTTTTTTTCTGGAGCAGAAGAAAAAAAATATCTAAATGCTTCCACCTACACCAGAAACCCATTAAATTGGTGCTTTTTTTTGTTCTGGTCAGTGAAGCGATGTTTCACTGGAGATATAGTTTATAGCAATTACTAGTTAATTTGTCAATAGTAGAATGGCCTAGGCTGAAAAAGATCAAGATTCTCATTCCAGAAAAGCTGTATCCATACATAGCTATAGTTACTCTGGTTGAAATAAATATTTAAAGGAAGAGAGCTGCTACAGCATAACCAGCCTAACTCCTAAGCAGATACGCTGTAAGATATACAAAGTGGAATTTCTCTTCTCTTACTGGTTCAGAAAGGCTTTTTTTTTTTTCACCCTTCCTTTTTCCTCCTCTCTGAAAATCCCATTAATTCGTGAGATAGGAGCTGTGTGAGAACTGCTACATTCCAAGGGGATTAGATAACAGGGAGGGAGGAAGGGAAGGTGTTGCTGAAGGGCTTGGCAAAACTCAAGAGCTTTCTCCCCACACTTTGTCCCCTGTCTCTCATCTGCCTTGCTCTCCCCTGGTGCTGAATTACATCAAAAATAATCAAAATCCTGAATTCAAGCAGACACAGTTGCAGACACTTGCTGCAAATCCCTGAATAGCCACAACTATTGCAGAATTCATAGCAGTAGCTTGAATCCATTTAGTCAACATCAGCTGGAGACTTTAAAGGTTTTTCAGGTAGAGCAAAATTTCTCTGTGTAGAGACCCTTAAATAATTACAGCATTTTGTTATTAATTTAGCTTCACTGCCCTGAAAAAAAAAAGTACAATAAAACCCCCAACACTCTGAAAAGTAAAACGTGGACTCAGACACTCTGCAACTGTAATAGTTTAGCT
This sequence comes from Actenoides lindsayi, assembly GCA_025331215.1. Lineage (NCBI taxonomy): Eukaryota > Metazoa > Chordata > Aves > Coraciiformes > Alcedinidae > Actenoides > Actenoides lindsayi. The sequence goes on from WTSP01023033.1 coordinate 45,549, forward strand.
GGAAGTATGAATTTAAACCACTAGAAACCCTCTTGTAAATATTATTATTTCAATTTAGATTAAATCATCTAGAACACTGACTGATGGAGGACATTTCATTGGAAAAATCCTGCTTCTCACATATAATGTGACTCTGAACTAAATTAAATTTTTCATAATCCAGAAAATATTAAATTGTATGAAAATTATATCTCTGCAGTCACGAGAGTTTCAGCTGAGGGAGTTGCCTATGAATAAATTCCTTTAGAGTCTTGCCCTTTATCTTGGGACAATTCTGTTATTCTAGCACTGAATAAACAATTAGTTTATTGCAATTTAGCTAGAAAGGAAATAAAAGTGTCCCCATGTCAGCCTGCTTGGTTTTAACTGGAGCCCCTGAGTATCTGGGTACCACACAGAGCTTTACACACATGAAAATGGAAGTTCTGGCTGTAGTTCTTATTTTCACAAACTATAATAATAATACTGAGCTTGATAAAGGAAAATCTTTTTCCAAACACCTAGTCACCTCAGAAACAGGAAGAATTTGTCCTGTTTCTTGTAGAACATTTCAAATTCACTGGAGAATTCTTGATAGTTTAGCTTGCAGGGAAGGGATGGTTGCTTTTTCTTCAAAATGCCTGCGTAGTTATTTGCAGAGAAAGAAGATGAGCCCAAAGTGTAGCCAGGGTAAAAGACATTAGGACGATCTGTCTTGTGAATCTCTCCATACATTCACATTCAACATTCCATCACCAGATTGAAGGGAAAGTGGTCAGCTGGTGGCTGTAAATCTGTCCCTTTGTGTAACTCACTCTAGTCAGACACATTTGCAGAAAGCCCTGGAGCAAATTCTGCCCTGTTCTAAATAGTATCTGAGTGTTGTTCATGTGTGACTTATTAATCCTGGACTCCATGCAAAGGCATCCATGCTATAGATGGAACTAAAGACCAGGCAGTACTGGCACTGTTGTTTATTCAGACAAGCAAGTGAAGTATTGGGCATTTTTATTCTAAGAGCACAGAGTACCAAAAGAGTCAAACTCATGTTATTTCTACCTTTAAAGGTCAGTGCCTGATTCTTGTCTAAATGCTCCCAAGCAATTTTGCTCTTTGAAGGCAAGTGTTCAGAATCTTGACAAGATCTGGGGCTTTATCTCACCTATCTTTAGCCACCTGTAAAGCAGGCATGTTATATAAACCAATCACTTCATCTTCTCCTGTAATTAGCAAAAGAAGCAATTTAGCAAAGTTGCCCCCCGTGGTTTCTTTTCTCTGTGTTGATGGTGGAAGGAACCCATATTATGAATACAAACAACCTGCCTAACTTTTAGATGCTCAGTGCTGCCCAGTACCTGCTTTGTGTGGTTTCAGCTACACCAAACATACTTTTCTGACCCCTGGAGAGCCTTTGCATAACCAGCACCTGTCTGACTGCAGCTGTGGCAGCTGGAAACAGGGGCTGTCAGTAGGACACTGTCAATCTAACTGAATGCCCACGGAGCGATGAAGGGCCTCGGCGCGCTTGCATCCGACTTAACTCTCATCTGAGACACTGGACCCTCCCTGACTTCCTTTCCACTGAAAGCTAAGCAGCTTGCAAAAGGAGCTCCCTCCTGAATTGTCCACATCATGGTGAGATGTCAAGTCAAGATACCACTGACAAACCTTTTTAGGAAACATGATGTCACATGTACCACGTTCCCTTTTGTTCTGCAAGACATCTCCATCTCTTTATGCCCTCACAAGGTTCTGGGATGTCGAAGGGACAGAACAAATACATAAAGTTTCCTCTGGCAATTTGCCTTTGTATGTCCTGTTACAAGCTTGGACAATTTCCATAATATGCACAGTACTGTTCAAGTATTTATGGTTTATCTTCTGCCTCTTAAATCTATCAAAATATGGCCCCTCTACAAGAACTCGCATTGAGAAGGCGTTATCACGAAGCTGTCTGTTTTAAGTTGTCTAGAATATGCGCTGGGAGAACAAAGAAGGACAAGGGATGTTTCTGACCTCTTCACTTAGCAGAAAGCAGTCAGGAGGGGTGAAGAGAAGACAGATGTTGCACGCCGTTACTCATCAGAAGGTGCTTTATTGCTGCTTCTTTATTTGCTGGGCAACTTTGTCTTCTGAACTCTTTCCTTTGCCACCATGCAAAAATTAGTCTGTGATGCAGTCAGAGTCAAGATCCATCCTGTATCCCATCTTCACTCACTTTACTTAGCACACAATAACAGCTTTCTACCACATTTACTTGTTTTTGACATTCCCAGCCCTGAACCTTCCCTCATGCTAACAAGCCCACACACACTTGTTGCTTCCTTGTCCTGTCCTTAATTCTTCATAAGCCTTATTCACACGCTCCTACCCACTTACTGCTTCCACCAGGGCCATAACCATGGCCTGATGAGGCAATGCCCACCGTGCCCTGCACTTCTGAAAGAAACATGCAGCCCGAGTTAAAACTGCCTTCTTTCTTTATCCATTTGTGTTTTGCACATTGAAACACACAATTTGGTTTTCAATTTGCTGACAACCATTGACTCCATTTACTATGTTTTGCATCTTGGAGTTGCAAATCAACAGATGAAAACCCTGCATGTCCAATTTACTTAAGTGAGGAATTGAAACACAGTTGCCCTGTGTCTTTATGAACTCCATGAAGTGCCAGATGACCAGTCACTCTAATTGCTACACGGGCTTGGGAGCATTTGGTTTCTGAGGAGCGATTATGCCTGAGACAGATTGTGCCCAGAGAAAAATGATCTGCATGAAAATGCACTTCATTATAAACTGCCACAGCAGAAACGGAACCTGACAGCCCAGCTGCCCCATAAGACTTCTGCATACATCACTGAGCAGAAGAAATGGTGCTAAGAACTAAGCTTGTGAAATCCACTAACAGGCACCAAAATAAACTGATTTTCAGAAACAGTTGGCTCCCAAGGTTTTGTAGATGCAAAGGGAAATACTGCATGCAGAGTATTTGAGAGAAGAAATTGGCAGTCAACGTTTGCAACCATTTACAACCATCCAGAATCAGAGCTGGATGTACATGGAGGTATGTATGTATGTTTCCAGTTCTTGTACAGAATGGGACTTTACTAAACAACACCATACATCATCTACCTTGGGATTTATACTATTCGCTTGTTAATTCCTTTATGCTGGGATTGAAGCAGCTAGGTATTGAGTTCCTTGTCCTTTTCCTAAGGAATAAGACACCAGATACCATGAAAACCTGACACCACATCACGCACAACCAGTTGCAAAACAAGGGAGGCATTTTCTTCTATTACAAGATCTGTGATGTGAAATGTAAGTTGCACATCTTAAGGCAACCTCAGTTAACAAGGTAGCACAGCACTGCTGAAAGTACAGCAAACAGATACCAAAAAAGGATCATGATCAGGATTTGAGAGTCTACAAGGATGATCATGGAGAATAAAGGAAAGAAATTAGAGCTAAAGCTTTATTTTCTCTACCAAGGAAAAACATGTCAAGAAATAGCTACTGACGTGATAAATACTGTGGATGCAGATGGAGCAAAACTATTGGGAGATATTATTTTATTTGGAAAGAAACCAATTAGCAAAAGGAATAGATACTTGTGTTAAAGAGCAAAGATACTGAAGTAGACATGGGTCTGTTAGTGGAACTTCTGATTCTAGCAGATCAGAGCAGATCTAAATCCTAGAAAAATGGCAGTGAAGAGCATCTGTGAGGAAGGCATCCACACCAGGAGAGCCATTGTGCAGAACAAGAATACAGGTACCAAAAAAGTAAGAGCTCTAAGTATGGAAGTAGCAAAGCAGGGAGAAAAAGTAAGGGAGATGGATCCTGTCACAGATCTCTCATGTCTGTATAAAGTCAGTTTATGGTGGAGAAATGGGGGAGATTTCATTGTGTAGAAGAAAGCTGGGAACCCTCTGATAAAATGTCTAACTAAAACCGAAACATTAGTATGAAGGGAATAGAACTGAACAGGCAAACAAATATTTGCTTTCGGTCCTGAGATGTTTGAATTGTGTCCGGCTTCAGCTAAGATCCTGAATACACTTTAGTTGGAGGCAAAACCATGTCCTAACCTCTTCATCTTGCAAGGGTGTGCATGCCAGACCACACCGAAACTGTTGCCTGCTCTGTGGCACCACCTCCTGGCACGCAATGACAACACGAATCCAACAAGAAGATGAAAGGCAAACTTTTCTCTGCTGTTGTCTTGTTTGATCTAAATTATTGTTAGAACTGCTTGAATAAGGGAAGCAGAGGATAATATATTTGGATGTAGAAGACTAACTAGATATAACTGCGAGTAATTGCATCATCAGCACTACAGAATTAAATAACGAGTAAAAATAATGGTGTATTAATACACCTTTACATCCTGTGGTATCAGTAATCAAGTGATCTTTGGTAGCATGTATTTTCCATGCCCAGCCGCCCAAGGTGTCCTGTGCCTTTCAAACTTACTGTATAAACAGAGAGAAAACAAGGAACTGCTCAAAGGAAGAAATCACAAATTTCTCTTCTGTGTCATGTAGCAACAGGAAGCCTTGAAATAAGATCTTGTCTGCACAGGCTGTTCTGCCACTTCAGAAGCCAGCAGAATGCCACGCTGTCGCACTGCAGGAAAGATTGCAGTTTTACTACGCCTGAATCACCAGTGGATGTTCAAGGTGAAGCACACTACCAAATACGGCTCACTCCAAGCCATTAGGCAGGAGAAGACTATTTAGAGTGAACGCCTGGAGGCATTTTTCAGAGACAGTCCTTGGTCTCTGCCCATTATTCTCCCTAGAGGGGAGGCTTGCCTGCCTTCCATATTTAGATAAGGGATGATGTGTGAAGTCACCATCAGGAAGGTGGGCACCTGGCTATAAATAAAAAAGTTGTTGCTATTTTTGCCTCCTATTGCTTTTTAAGATGTCTTCACTTTTAGTCTGTAAATTGATAAAAAAATCATCATTCATTTTTCCAGCAGGCTGCAATATCTGTTTTCTAAGCATACACTGATCAGCTCCAGTTTTATCCTCACTTCCATATTCAAAACTGTGTCACAGTATAAAAGCTAATAGTTTTGGATGGGAAAGACACCTGAATATACTTGGTACAGCTTTATTAAAGATTTAGAAGCAAGTTGACAAAAATCTCTTCTCAGAAAAGTAGAAAGAATTCATTTAGGAAGAATTGAGAGCAGTAAACTCAGTTAATAGGTGGAAGGCAGAAATATATTATTTTTAAATAAGACATTCCTCCATTTAGGAGTATTCATCCAACAGGTAAGTGTAAATAAAATTTGCAAGTGATCTTTCAAGATTATATTTCTAAAAAATTGCTTGAATGAGCACAAAAGAGGAGAGGACAAAAGTTGCTGATCTTCTCACTTTCCAGGTGCAGAGTTGCGGATCTGGAACAAGAGAGTAGAGCCTTATAAATCTGTAACTTGACATCTTTATTTCATGTATTTGAGAAAAAGAAACATACTTGTCAAGACAGTGGAAGAGGAAGTACTGCAGGGAAAATACTCCTATTTAGCTAGATCTGCATTTTCATCTTGCTATAAACCAGAAAATCTGCCAAGATTGCCTTTCTTCCTCTTGTGTTTACCTGGACCACAGGAAAGTCAGGCTCAGTTCTTCATCTTATCTCTCCCATGAATGTGGCTTTTGTGTAAAATACCAAAACCCACTCTACCTGATCTGTAAGAGAAAATGAATAGTTCTTCCTGATGGTGTGATTGCAAAAAAAAACATTGGGAGTTGCTGCCAATGCCTTCTGTACACAGCTGTTTGCTAGATCCGCATCTGAATATTGTGACTGGATGAACTTTGCTTGTTGCAGTTTCAGTAGTCTTGCAGTCTAACAACAGGATGGGTTTACAGTAAAATGTTTCTTGTTTAATAAAGAATAATAAAACCACAGCGGAATATTGTGGAGGCAGCATATAGAATGCACGTCCTGCTGCAGTTATCAGAATCTAATTACCCAGGGGGAGATGTGTGAAGTTGAACTAGCCTGATTTCAGAACATCTCAGAATTTTATTTTTCAAGATACTAAGGAGTCTGAAATCCACACACGAACTTGGATCAATGTTTCTGTACTGTTAATAGGTCCAATGTCATGATGACCTGCTTCTTGCAGAACCTCAGATAAACTTGGCAATGAACAAAGCAGATGTTGGAGCACTGAGATGTCAGGCAGCTTATTCAGCAGGTATTAACATCTTCTGTCTTAGTAACAGGAAAGGTGCCATTGTCTTTGAGAGGATAAAATGAAGTGCTAACTGTACACTCACTGAAAAGTCCTGCAACAGCACATGTCAATACTCTTTGGAGTAGCAACAGCAATACAGCAGAAAAAGAGAGGATATGATCAAGATGTGGTTTTGACAAAAGCCTGTAGTAAGAGATTCCGTGATACCAAGAATGTGGAGCTCCAGGATTCTGGGTCTTTTTACACTCGTGGCAGGAAGGAACTGAACCACTGTGGGTCTCAGGGAAAGTAACTGTGTCAAGCAGCACCACTGGGTTTCAAAAGCATTTAAGAATTCACTAACCCTTTTTTCTTTCCCTTCTGTAGTACAAATCCTTCCTTTTTCTCAAAAGTGACTCAGTTTTTAAGCACATTTTCTCTTGTTGCAGGTTACAGAAAAATTTCTTGTACATTGTTCAGTATTTCCCTCCTACTTCCTTTATTCCCAATAAAGAAATAATGTTACACAGGTGTAAGAGGATTTCTGGACTTATTTCAAGCAGTGTTTTCACATCACGTTCATTGACATAGTGCTTTCATGTTGAAGCACTCTGCTCATGACATTTGCATAGATACTGAAAAAGCTTAATAATAACCCACTAAAGGAGAAGCTCACCCCAAATAAATAGAGAGCTTCATAAAACAGTAGTAATAATAATGACCTACTTATAACAGCTTTCTGAGACTGATCTCAAACAGAAGGAAGTATCTGTTCTCCAGGGATCTTCCTCTTAGGAGCAGAAACACTGACAGCAAAATCAAACTGCATGTGTTAGAAGTTCAGTCTTCTCTCCAGGTTCCCAATACACCCTTAAGATTTCATTTTTGCTAGTAAATAGTGCAAAAGAGATTGAAGCAAGAGACATGGTAAATCTCCTGCCAGAACAGCTGGAGTCTCTTACTTTCCGAAAAAGGGTGGCTGCCTTCAACCTGCTTTTTAGGAACAGTCCTGGCTCCTGCTGTCCCCCAAGCTGTGTCAACATCTTGCCTGGGAGTCAGGCAGAAGCTGTGCAAGGGAGCAACCTAACAGCTACCCAGTCCAAAAGACACTTTTAGCTGTGTGACCCATTTAGTTTAATAGCAAAAGTACAGTCAAAGTTTCCAGAAGTACCTAAACCTGGCCAATGTGCCGCCTTCAAACATGTGAAAACTGGGATTACATTATGTATTTTATAATTTCACCGACTGGAAAACAAGATTTTTATCCCACATGGCACTGCAGACGCTGCCCTCCATCAGAAGCACAAGGACTGAGGCTGTGACTGTGGATATCTGTTGTGTGAATGCAACTGAGACTGCAGTATTTGGTGACTAGTTAGGGTTGTGACCTGGCACAGTAGCCAAATTCTTCACTGTAGAAGAAATTAGGTAGCATCTGGAAAGACTGTGCAGTTCCACAGCATGGGATCCTGAGAAGTACTTTTTAGGAAGATCCATCAGTCTAAAATACATTGAGCTGCCCAAACGCTGAGCAATAAATATAGGTATTCAGGGATAAGTTAGCTGAGATGAGTTCTATTGTATGGAGACCGCTGATCAGTTAGACAAGGCATGAAGCAGACCTTGGAAAGTGCAGATCTTTTTGGCTCTGATTTAAGAGAAAATACACGGTTGCTACAAGTAGGAAAATATTAGAGGGGACAGAATGGGACAATCAAATGCCTCTCTGAAAATACAGATCACAACTGGAGAAAATGTGACCAGGTAGTCTTTCTGTCTGCGTGAGCAATATAGTTCTGTCAAATGGGACCAGATGTCAGGTGCTCTTGATCACAAAACTGTTGGGTTCCTTCAGAGGAAAAAGAGGAAAAGTAAACAGTGACATAAGCATGTCTCCAGGACTCAAAGGTAGAAATAGGGAGCCCAGACGCTTGAGACAACAATAATTTTACTTTAGGGGAGCGAACAAAGTAAGCTTGGAAAGGGCAGCATGTGTAAGAAGCCCATTACAGGATGTCTCAGCAAGGGTCTGACTCAAAACCTTCCCTCAAACTGTCAGTGGCTCAGGAGGAAGTGCATGTTCAAATAGAAGCACAATATTTAAGTGCAATATGGAAATAGATGCCATTTTTCCTTGCTATTCTTCACTCACATTTGTTTTCCCAGAGTCATATGAGTTCAACTGCTGTAGGAAGTACATTTGCTAGCATAGGGGATATACTAATCCCAGGATTCCCTGCATACCCTTTGGGTACCCCAAATGAATGGACACTGCTCTGATGTTGCGTAGCGATATCCCTTCACAGGAATCCTTCAACAGAATTACTGCTTTCTGCACCTCCAGCCTAACCTGTTTCAGCTCTCTGCTCAACACCCTAAACTTGCCTGTTCACCCTCTCACTTCTGCATTCTACTTCAGAACAATCTACATGTATTTCAGCTTTACTTCCCACTTCAAATATGACTCCATTGCTTGATGCCTTAAAACCATCTCCACACAACATCTCAACTTTTCTTACCACTTAGATGTTACCTCACCTCTTAGCTCTACTTGTCACCTGCTTGCCCTTTCAAAGCTACCTCTTCATGTTATTTGAAGGAGGACTTATGGTACATAGGATATCAACAGAGTATCTGTAAAGGAGCACAGTCATGATAGCCTCTTTTGTTTCCTTTATCATATGCAGTTTTTCTTGCCCTGTTAGTACTACTGTTGCTGAAGTCTGGTTCACCCCTCACTAGGTACTTCTGATACTCTCACATCATTCAGCAAGGCATCAAAAGCTGACACATAATTGACAAGAACATAATCTGTTTAGTTAGTTCTTGCTTCAGGAGAGATACAAACAACAAGGCGAGAAATCTGCTGGGATTGTCCTTTGTCCTCATGTGCATGAACCTTTTGTGAGTTCCCTTATCCTTAGTGTTTACAAGGTAAGTCTTTTTTCTCACAATAACGACTGGAGCAGATTGTTGATTTTGATAGTTTTCATTTCAGTTAGACATAATTTGTCATCAGACTATCCAGAAAGAGTGTGGGGAGTGAGGCATTCACATCAGAAAGTGACAGCTATTAATTCGAAGTTGAACACACAACCTAAAGTGAGGTCAAGCAACAGTAATGCAGGACAAACAGGACAAACAAAAGCTCTAGGAAGTAAATGGGTTAAGCCTAGGTTATGCAATAGTAACCTCATTACCCATTAAGGAAGTTGACATAGAAATCACACAGGCAAGAAACATGTGAAGTCCTTTTGCTTCATCCTCTGGAAGGGCAAGGGACCAATGACACAGATGAAGCACCTTTGTTATAAGAAAGCTGTTAACAGAGTACACAGTTAAACTGAAAGATCATAGCTGTCCCAGCTATTAAACTCATTATCACAGTTCTTGTCCTAAGGCAGAAGCTGGCAGAGGAGCTTAATTGGTTTATTGCTGTAGGATTTACAACAGTTGAAAACAAATAAAATCAGCGAAGATGGTGAATTCATTGGTCATTTGAAAGCCTCTCCAAATAAGTGCAAAGCATCCCATCAGTATGGACCCCAAAGAACTATACACATTTATAACGAGGAGTCACTTTCTTCTCCCTGCCTGAGGAGATATTGCAGGAGGCAAGGCTGAAGTCAAATATTTTTCCACACTTCATGGGTCAGCAGAGTTCTGGCAGGTTCCCTAAGAAAAGCAGAGCACACATTTGTGAACACTATGTGAGACTTTTGGGAGACATTTTGAGTTGGATTGTGCTATGTACCTGAGGTGTTTCACAGGAACATATAACATATTCTTGACGCTAAAGCATGTTCTGAGATCTTCTGGGTGAAATTCTGAGCCATGGAAAAATAGTAGACAGTATTACCAAAGCCAAGGAGGAGATCAGAAGGGCCCTGGAACAACAGTGGCTACTGCAAGTTCCTCATGTCAGGCGTGATTTATCTGGGATGTAATTAGCACAAGAAGGTTACAGGCAAATCATAGCAAAGATGAAAACCTGGCTAACACACCCGCTCCCCTGAGGAAGGGTGGGCACAGAGATTAAAAGGAAGTTTTAAAGTGGCAACATTATATAGGAAAGTTAATAGGTGAACTACCAGTATGAAAGTACTACTCTGCAAAGATGTCGGAAAGGCATCGAGTGAAAATCCTGTTGAAGCATGAGAATGTGATAGAGTTAATCAGAGGCTCTCACTTGGAGATCCCCTCACAGTGTGCACAAAGCTAAACTCATCCAGTGACACCTCTCTCAGGAGGTATTGGCAGGGTGTCTTTACAACATCTCAGTCATATGTGCTGGGAGTGCCAACAACAACAATGGCAATACAGCTGGAATGGAGGAGGATATAAGAAGTTTCTTTTTATTTCCAAGATAGCAGTGTTGACTGCAACTGACCACTGACAAAAGGGGGCTGGCAAACATCTCCTTGCAAATATAGACAGAGTTTGGGTATTTTTAATTATTTTTTTTTTTTCCAGCTACAGATCTGTCATTTGCTAGCTGAAAACCTCTGAGAATTTTGGATTACCAACACTCTCTAATGCCAGAATCCTTAGCCTTTTCATTCCAGTGATGGCTCCATGGGAGGTCACACTCTGTGTGGGGTCTTTGCTTTAGCTGACTGTTGCTTTTTCAGGCTAAACTTTTACTGTCCATCAAACAGATGACTGCACAATTCCTGTGTTTTGCAGTGGGTCTCCTTAGTTCACTGTTGTAGCTATAGGGTCACACATGTTGGTTCACATTCCATAAATGTGAAACATGACTACAGTGCATCCAAATAAATTTCCATCTACCCCAATAGTCTCTTATGGCAATGACTGGTAGTAGATGCTAAGTGCAGAGTAAATAAGAATGAGGCAAGTATAAGAGATATTCTCCAATCTCCTAGTGATCTGCAGGGCATGGACTGCTGGAGCTATTTATGTCTGTTAGCCTTTGTCTCATTTCCTTTTGAACCTAGGTCAGCTTCAGCATTCACAGGATCCACAGTCTACCCATGAACGGGTGCAGTTAGTAAGCCACTGATTTTGTGTGAGTTGGACATTTGTTATGTTACTGTTGTTGTTCAATTATTATTTGAATTATTATTATTTTTTTCTTGTTGGGTAAGAAATCCCATTTGCCCTGAGTATAGCAGTTGGCAGCCAGGTGCTGAGTGATGTGGACCATGGGCAAGCCCCCTGGGAGCTGTGTGAATACTGAACAAGACAACCATTAACAACGTAAGAACCATTTCTATGAAAACATTAATTGCAATCAAACTTTCAAGATGCTCCCGTGTAGATGTATAATATCACTGAAACACTTGGAGCTAGGCCAGCTACTTGCAACAGCTACATTTTAAGTGCTAAGAGAAATAGTAAGTTAATTATGTTCTGATGCATGATGTCTGCATTGTAAAACTATGGAAAAGAAGGGGGGGGAAAAAAAGGAAAAGGAAAAGAAAAAGAAGACAAGAAAGATTATGCTACAAATTAGGTATAACCACTGCTCTTCTTTCAAGGATTTTAAGATTTCATAAGGCTTCTTTACAGAGCTAGTTAGCAGCAATGACAGCAGTTTTACTTCAAGCACAGGCATAAAGCATTGGCCCAAAAAAAGGCACTTGTAAAGCACATATGAACAATGAGGATCAATTCTCTATTTTTCAGGATGGGCTTTAGATGTCTGAGAAGCTACAAGATTATAAAAGTGGAGAGAACAGACAAAAGAAAAGTATCAGGTATGGGAGAAATAAAATGTGGGACTCAGAGACAACTTGGAAGGGTGGGGACAGGATGGGAATGTTGGGGAGAATTTGGGGAAGGAAATTATCACAATCACAGAAATCGTGCCATGTTTCTGCAATTAAAAGGGGTTCCATTAGGGAGATATTTGTTAGCAGTTTTTCCTAACTGAAAAAATACAGAAGACCCCACTGTGTCAGCTAACAGTATCAATAAGGGTGGCAGGAAATGTTCTGGTGTTGCAGGAAGACTGTGCTGAAAATATTTGACCATAAAACATGGATGGGTAAAGAAAACAGGAACAAATTAGAATAAAGACCTACCTTGAGAAAACCAGCTTCTCCGTGTTTACTTTTCAGCAATTATATCCCCAAAGACTTTCCTTGCAGCCTTTCATTTGCTACTACATCAGAAATCACTGATCTAGCCCATCGCCCAATTACCTTCAGACTGAAAACACCCCACAGTAAATCTGTTCTAAGATGTTCCTGCCAAAGTTTAAGTCTCTCAGCAATCTGGTCATTTTATTTTCATTTTGTATTTGTGTGCTGTCTGAGAGAAGACAAAAATCTAGGGGAATGGTTTTCAATTCATATTGACGTCAATCAAATGTTATTCTGCTGGCATCAGTAGCATAATGTTGACTTTCCCAAAGTGTGCAAGGCCCTCAAACAGAGGGATCATTTTCTGGTGCCATTATCTTCCATAGGCTTTGGAAAACCTCACTCAAACGTACAGACGTGTTTGGTTAGCTTTGGTGAAGGGCCAAACTCCCACTCAGCCACCTACTAGCTCTGAATCAACAGGACACAGGGAGAAAATAGGATGAGAATTCTCACGGGTCAAGATAAAGACAGGGAGATCGATCACTCACCGATTACCACCGCGGACAGACCAGACTTGACTTGGGGAAAATTAATTTATTGCCAATCAAAATAGATTTGGCTCATGAGAAACACAGACAAAAGCTACAACAGCTTCCCCACACTCTGAATTTTCCCCATTCCCGGTGTCACCCCTCCACTCCCGAGTGCTCTCCCTGCCCCAGGGTCCCAGCGGGTGGGGATGGGGGTTCGCTGAGTCTTTCTCT
>WTSP01023034.1:0-31962 GCA_025331215.1 Actenoides lindsayi
CTGTGTGTTCCTGAACCCGGTACCAGAATCCAGCTCCTGAACACAGCTCCCGTCTGCTGTGGGGCCCAGTCTGGGACTCGACTCCCCTGGTGCCTGCTCCACAGCATCAGTGGTGACGGTGATGGAATTACCATCAGGGGGGTTGGGTTCGATACTGGTTTTTTATATATTTGTATATATTCCATTCTTATTATTATTAATTTCCTTTTCATTAAAGCTGTTCTAGTTTTCTTTTCTAATCGCTAAGTCTCTCTCTCCCTTATTCCCTTTCTCTTCCCCCTTTGGGGAGGGAGGGGGCTTAACAGAGAGCGTCTGTTGTAGGTCTAAGGGGCCACCCTGACCCTAAGCTGTGACAGCTTCTTATAGCGTGATTAACAGTGGGTGATGCTGGCTCCTCACAGGCACTTCTCAGCAGCCTGTCCACCAGCTGACCGACCCCCAGCACAGGCTAGGGGCTTTTCTTATCTTCAGAAAGCCGCCAAAAAGAGCTCTTCATTGGCCTTTTTGATGTAGCTCCCTTCTCCAGTGCAAACTTACCTACCCTGGTTTCCTCAGCAAATTCAGTTTTCTTCAGCTCAGATCTAAATGCTCCTTGCTCATCTTCTATCCATCTTGGAAGGCCTGCAATAGCTCAGTGTGTCTGCATGATCAATTCCCATAATTTCCTTTCTATTTCAAGTAGAGTGGTATTACAAGCATATAGAGGTATTTTGGGGAAACCACAGAAGTCAGATTAAATAAGATTTTAAGTTGAATATGTGGGCTGTATTGTATGTAATGTCCTTGCAGATATTTTTACTTGTACTTAATTTGAAGATGTTTATCCCACATAGTTATCAAATGAGATTATACTTTACCTGTGAGAAAACTTCAACAACTGCTAAGGAATATCAGCTTGTCTCTCAGGCAGCTCCATGTCCATCTCATGGGGCAAGAAGAAGCAGCTACATCAAACATGGATTTGGCAATGCCCAGGAGAAGAACACGGCCATCCACAAAGCATCTTCTAGCAACACAGAAATCATTATCCAAGCCATGGTGAAGCATCCTTGGCCAGCATGTTTAAATAGTGTAAAGAGTTTCCTTCCAAGAATAATTAAGGAAGGGACGTCAATGATTCCGACTAACCCCTTTGCTTTTGGCCTCTGCCACTGAGCAGGTATTGTACGGTGAAGAAGCCTAGAGCCTTGAAAGCAAAATCCCACTGTGAACACAACTAGATTGTAGTGAGAAAAGAACAGAATGACAGGTTTTGCCCCTGTGTTGTCCAAGAGGATGAGCTGCCAGGTCCACAGCAGCAACACAGGGCAGAAGAAGAAAAATAACTCTTCCTTCCTGCTGGTTTCCACCTGATATCAAATGTGTGCTATAGCTGCTTCCAGAATGAAATGGTGTACTTCCAGCACATCCCAATTACATGATACAGAAGCAGTATCAGTTAACTGTGCTTCTAGTGCTGTTGCTCCCAGCTGTTGCCACCACCTAGTGTCTCCCGCTGAAAGCAATGCCTGATCTGCAGCTTGCTTTCTCTCTGCTGTTAGCTTGAGGTCAACAATCCACCTCAGAGGAGAAGACCAGGCAGTGCCTAACAACCCTGCCATCATGGGAACAGGAGGGTAAGTGTTGGCTGACAGCATCCCTAATTATCCGTGTGTCCCTGTGTTTGAAGGGCTGTGGATTATGTCAAATCCCTAAGTCTCTCTTAAAGTCACATGGCTGGCCTGTGCTGCACAGGTAGCTCCACCTCCCACCTTGGCATTGCCCCAGTCTCACTCCTGTTAACACATAATGTCTAAAGAAAAATAAACAGTGTGTCAGACTATAAAGACCATTGTTTCAAGATTGTTTATATTTAAAAAACAAATGAACAAGTTCATAAGATATTTTCAGAAAATGTATGTGTGCGTACATAATGTACATATATACACAGCATGCACATGCTATATATGTGTGTGCATTTATATAACATACATAACATAAGCTACAAATAAACATTTGCTTAAGTATGAAAAACAAGTCTTCCTTCTACTTGTACAGTGTAATGATTACTGGAAAGACAATGGTATAAAGTTAGGGAAAATGAAGGTAAGATGCAGAGATGAGAAGATTTATTGGCTCAGCTGGAATCTCAACTCTTCCAGCAAACCTCTTCTGAGGCTCCAAAGTCAGAAATATTTGTTATTCTTAACAATATGTTCATTATTTAAATCTCCATAAGAGGGCAGTGCCTCCCATAATTTTTCTACCTATTTACTCGAGTACTTTAAAGTAGCTGTAGAGGACTGTAGCAACTTTTGAGGACTAAAAGACCACTCACCACAAACGCTGGAAGTCCTAGTTATAACGATTACTTAATATAACTGGGTATGAATGTATATGTGTACATATAGGGACAACCAGACCTAATATGAATGTCAGTAGGTCCAGCAATATCTTGGAAGAGATGCATTGAGATTAGAGCTATAAAGAGACTTACTAAGTATATTAATGGTGCTATGATATGTTTTTAACAGAGCTTAAGGCCCCTGCAGCAAATTTGTATGGTTCTAAGAGGAAGAATAATTCCATTCTGTGACTGAAATAGCTTTATTGGATATGAAAATAAAAATTTAAATACTCTCAGATTAAAGGGGGTTTTGGGGTTTTTTTGGTCTATCTTCTCAATTTCATCAGATTTATCAGTTGAAGAAAAGATATCTGCTGTATTTTATCTTTTTGTTGTACTCCTTTAAATGCTTCGTTTTAGCAGCAATATGCAGGAAAACTTGTTTAAAAAGAAGCTCAAATACACGGACATATTAGGTGAAAGTGTACAGAGTAGTTTGCATTATTCATCAGAATGGGGTGAGATACAGATGCATTCTGCATGTATGATGGAATGCAAGGTGAAATGAGGAAAGGGAAAATGTCAGCATATGGACAATAATGAGGAACTGAGGAAACCAAACCTTCAGTGTTGCAGTGCTGAAAATTATTGGATGAGAAAAAGTCAATGTACCTATACAGAGAGTTTATAATTGATAAAGTGGACAGACTCTTCATAGAGGTAAATGATGGGAAAAGTCCAGTCTATTATTTTCCTTTATTGTCTGAAGCCATATGAGTTTGAGAAGGAGAGAAAGACTTGCAGCCTATTTAAGTGTTTTCTGAGTTCCCCAGGTATATTATTTCCCAGGACATGAGCCTAGATGGCTTTCCATCAGATGAACAAACTGCTGTTACAAGCATGAAGATGGCAAAATCTGAAGACAGCTGTCGAGAATAAGGTGGTAATGGAACTGGGATACCAACATTGCTTTTGTGGTGTGGGTCTGTGGTAACACAGAAGTCTACCAACATCTGGATATCTGAATATAACCAATAGCAAAAGCAGCTATCATGTAAGTTTTGGAAATGAAGGAGGCAGTCAACATGGATGCTGCCAAGCAATAAGATGCTTAGACAAACACTTAATATCTACTTTTGATCAGATAAGTTGCACCTTTTGTGCTTGGCATGACCACATTTCCAGAGATCTGAGACCCTCTGTGAGATGTCTGCTCTGTATGTAGGTAATGACTTATTCCTCTGTTAATCACATTCCTTTCCTTACAGCAGAAAACTGGAGATTTGCTGCTGCTTCCACCTCTCACCCTGAAAGGGCTCCATGTGTCTAAACTGAATCTGACTGTTTATAAAGAAAACTATTTGCAGACATTCTCTAGCTGCAGATGGCCTCTTGCAGAGACTGACTTTCTGGATCTTTTCCCAAACTTTCACTTACTGTATTTCTCCTTTCACCTGATGCAGAGGTTAATTCTTCAACCCCTCTCCTGTTTCTAGCTTGAATCTATTTAAACCTCCCTTATGTCTCTTGTCCTTTCTCCTTTGACAAGGCTGCGTAGGGAGACAGCAGAGGAGCCAAACTTCCATGCTTCCTCAGAATTAAGGCACTCTACAGAAGAATTCCTCATTTGTCTGATACCTAACTGTATCCAACAACAGCAGTTACAGGAAGATATTTAGAAAAACTTCAAGGGACAATTAGCCTTGGTAGGTCCCAGCATGCGCACTTTACTTTTTGCATCTGAATAATTGTGGCATGCCAGAGCTATATCGTGTGGGCAGCGGTGCAGAAGCGGAGGAAAGAGAACCATCAATGTCCTGGAAATTGCTGCAGAACTAAAAGAAAAAGACTGACTGCAGGACATCATCATGAACCGAGACAGCCAAGAAGGAGGCTGAGGTATTTATGCTAAAGGGTATTCTGTCTGGCAGCTCTGAACTTCTTGTTTTATAATTAAAGAGGACTGAGAGACTCCTCATTTGATAACAACTATTCAGACTTCAAGGAAAAATACTAGAAGTCATAAGACTTGCAAACAAGTCGTGAAAGACCGAGAGTCTTCAGATTTCAAACAGGTAGAGGATTTTGTCAAATGGAAAAGCAAGTTGTAAAAAAGATAATTCCAGTTAAGCATTATGTTCTACTCTATTATGTGCTCCATAATTACACTTTATAGATTTGACAAGAGAACACTTACTTGCAGAAATTTAATCTGGGATGAAAGTAATCCAAATATATCAAGATGAATAGTATGATTGAAATTTTGCTCTCAGTAACTCCTTTAAAGACTACGAACTGCAGCATAAATGAGGAAAGACAGTACAAGATTTATTCAAATAACAAGTTCATCTTTTTTTTTTTTTTTTTTGGATGGTTTTAATTACCAAGTATAATAACCAAGGTCAGGTATAATAATCCATCATTGTTATGAGAGTCATTTTATATTAGAATTTTCGTTTGGGGCACTTGAAAGAACTTCAGCTTTAGATGCATCTAAAAATTTTGACAATAAAACTGTCAATATGTCTTTAAATAAGCATCTCTAGAGGAACTTGTCAGGTCACTGAAAAAGACCTTGTTATATGGTCTTTCAGCAAAGGGACACTAGAGTGTATTTGTGACAATTCAGGCCAGGGAATCATACTCTTCACTAATGCAGCTGTGACAGCTTTTAAGACTAGACTAGGCTGCTGCCTGAGAAGTTGAAAGAGAGCCAGCAACTGCGAATGGCCCTGCCCCCAGAGGATAATGAGATCTCCTGATAGTCAGCTCCAACAGCAGAAGGCTTCAGGAGAGTCAGATGGTGGAAAAAATGGGAACAGAGGTGAGAAAAGATGTTAGAAATTGAAATAAAATGGGTTACTAGCAGCTGGAGGGGCTTGTTGAAGGGTGATATACAAGTTCATCTTTGCCTAATTGTGAAGGACTGCTTGAACACAGGAGCTGGACAAGGTGACCTCCAGAGATCTCTTTTAACCTCAACCATTCTGTGGCTTGTCAAGAGGGCTAAGTGAGAGAGGGCCAAGTGACAGAGGGCCAAGATTGTGCTGCAGGCTCCCTCTGTGGCACACTCAGCTCCCTCTCTGACTCTGGGATAGCCTCTTCCAAGACTGTAGCAGGCAGAGCTCCCTGATGAATCCCCATAGGTAGCAACCCAACAGGACAGGGTGGAAGAGTCATGCACCAAGGTAGTTCTGACAGGCCTTACATGGGAGAGTGAGTCTGACCGTAGAGGGAACAAGGGGATGTCCAGCTTATGGTGTCCTGCCTTAAGCACTGGTGTTTCAAGAAAAGGAAGAAAAGGGCAATCATATAATGTCACTTCTTAATACTCCTCCAAATTCTGACCATTTTAATCTTAAGTGTTTTCTTGAGTCTGTCGTGTTTTCCCTATTTAGTAATCTACAATGAATTTATTTTTCAGGTGCTTTTCTAGTCTCTTTGTGGACCCATATACTATATGCATCCACAATATCCTTTTCAAAGTGTTCCTCAATTACACTATGTGTTGCGAGAAGAGATACTAACTTTTCCTGGTTTTCAGCCTGTATCTCATTAGCTTAATATGTTATTCCCCAGTTCTTGAACAACAGCAGTGAAACTCATTCTAATCAGCTTCTACACGCCTCTGAGGATTTTGTAGACCTCTTTCCCACCTATCTTACATCATCTGTTTTCTGAGATGAAGAGTCCTAAACTATTTAACTCATAAGGTTTTACATTCATACCTTAGATCATCCCACATCCCCTTCTCTTGACCTTTTCCAGTCCTTGTAGATCCTGTCTGTGATGAAGAGACCAGAAGTGCACAAAGTAAACAAGGTGTGTGTGAACCATAGATTTCTTCAATGCTGAGCTGATGCATGTAATTATGTATAATGATTCATAGTGGTTACTACCGAGCAATGCGATTTTGCACACAAAGCTATGACTGAGTTTCCCCATTGCACATTACTTCACACTTACCAACACTGAATTTCACCCTTCAACATTCACACTTTCATGCACACCTTTGGGTATGTAGCATATACCCTAAGCATCTCCTTAAAGAAACACCACTCTGGTGTTTTTCATGTTATAAAATAACTCCTGTTATTTTAAACACATTGAAATGGAAAAATATGACAAAAAACTATCAAGTGACAATATCTAGCCCTTTCATGTAAGAACACAGATGTAGCCAAACAGATACTGAACTCAAACAGGGCAGTCAGTCTAGGGAAAGTTTATCACGGCACTACTAACCCTGACTGTCCCTGCCCAGCCCTCCAGGGCTCCTCTCACCCTGCCCAGAGCCCAGGACCCCACATCAGCCTTCCAGAGCTGTGACCCCTGCCCCAGTGAAGCTACAGCAGGGCTGGTCTCCAGCTTTCCACAGCCCTGACCTGCCTGGCCATGAGCTTCACCAAGCTGGGCTAACCCATGGGTCCATGACCCATCCCTGTCACCAGGAAGGTGCTTAATGACCAGGGCTGGGGCTGCTCCTGGCTGAGGGTGGAATGGGTTGAGGCTGCCAGCACCCTTCAGAAATGCATTGAAATTTAAAAATATATGTATGTGATGCACCTATTGGGCAAGGAGAAGAATTCCAAATTAGCCAACATCTCATTCAAACATTGCTGCTTTTAAAATTTGTGTGAATGGTGTGTGTCAGTGCCAGCTTCTAAGATAGATATATATATTAAAAAAATAAAAACAAAAAATGAAGTTATGCAAACAAAAAAAAATTGGTCTTCAAAATGCATGGGAAAAATAAGAGACTTAAAACAATACAGAAATCTAAAAAAGAGCACGATAGCAATGGGAAACAAATCTGTCTTATTTCATAACTTGGTTTCACAGCCCTCTTTTGAACTTGGAATTTTCTTACATGTGGCAGATACAAACAAAGAAAAGAATCTTAAATCAGGTCAGTTTTATGTTTGAGGTTTTTTTATTTTATATATACAAAAAAGTCCAAGCACATTCACAGATTAAATTGCTAAACAATAATAATAATTAAAACAAAACAAAACCAACAAACAAACACAAAACTAAACAGAAGCCTCTACATTTGTGTCTTCTCGGGAAAATTACATTAACCACAGAGGCAATCAAGTAAGCATGTTGCTCAGGACCCATATTCTCCAAACCAAAGGCAATACAGACATGAACTTTTCAATAACCTCTTAAATGGCAATCTGCATTTATGTGTATATATTTATATGTGTATATACATATGTGAACTCACACCCACTGACCAAGGAGGGTAAAAGCCTTGCTACCTTATGGTGCCCCAGAAGGACATGTTTCCAGTGTCAAAGAACAGTATGTTGGGCCACTTTTAAAAAGAATTTCTTCTCCTCCTCTCTAAAAGCCCCTCCAGAACTTCACAGTATACACCATCAGGCTCAAAAGTTGTTGGCTTCATTTTTATATTCCTTTTTTGAGGAACAATCCCACTAACACAAATGGGAATTTCACCTAATCTGAGCTAACTCGGCTGAGAGGCCAGTTAGTACGGTGGCATGAAGAGATTCCTGAATGAGGTGTCCTTCCTGTTTCTTCCTAGACAATGTCAGAAAAGGGATGAAGGGATATTTAGATCTATGTGAGGCTAGAGAGCAGAACATTTTCAGTCAGTCATGAGTATCTTTTCTCTCTTGCAAAAGGAGCAATTCAGTATTTTTCAAAATATAACAGTTGATGTCCAACGTGCAAAGTTTCTGGCATTTTTGGCTCTGTTTGGTGTCAGTTACGGTTCAGGCACACTGCAGCACATTTCAGGAGGCCCTAACCACTTCAGGATGAGGTTCAAGGTAAAACAGAGTAAAAATCTGCCTTAGAGCTAAGAGGAGTGATGGTTTTCATTGTAAAAATAGCTGAATTTAAAAAAAAAAAAACAAAACCAAAATTTCTGACAAGAGCTTTGATAGTGAGAAAGATGGAATTCTGTGAAAGTGGATGGGACTTGAACAGCAAGGTGAAAACATGCACAATAATACACAGGTTTGAAAAAAACAATGAATAAGCTAACTGAATTTCTGCCTGATGGATGTGGGACAGCTTAGGAAGAGCTACCATTCTTTCTTTGGAGGTTCTGGTGCAAGCAGATATTTTGGAGCACGTGCTAGAGCTGACACGGGAGCTCAGAGCCCTGGACCCACACAGGAACGTATTTAGTGGGCTTTTCTCTTTCAGCTCAAGTGAGGTGATTTGAGATAACACGTGCTACCACATGTGGGTAGCAAGCCCATCTCACTGCACACAGGCTGGTAGGACAGGGAGGCCTTCCTATCCATTTGCCTGGAAGTGTGGTAGCTTCCAGGCAAATAGATGGAAAGGTTTGGATGGGTTACATATCACAAAGGTTGGCCTCGTGAGAAGAAAATGTGTAGATTGATTAAAGCTAACACTGTGAAATGCCACAAAACACTCCAGATGGCTTTTGAAAGTTAGTACTATGTCCACTCACATTTATCTTGCTCCAATAACTGACAATACTTTAGCAGAAGATAGGACACACAAGTATCTCACATCTGATTTTCTGGTTATACAGCCTCTATCATGAAGAAATGTGTGGTGATTAGTGGTAGAAAATTGTGCTTTAATCATACCATACACAAAGAGAAGAGGCAGATTTTAAAGGCCTTGGATGTTGTCTTTTGCTTAGGCACAGGAGTTCAGAAATCATGTAGCATGCGGTGTCTGAACCAACTATCCACAATGTCAAAGACAGCCTTGAACTCAGCATTGGATGGAGTTGCAGCACAGCAAAAGGATACCTTATAGCTTTGTCCCACTTGTGAGGTGAAATTTCTCTGGCTCTTTCCAGTGTTTTTTGGATATTCACTGTCAATGAGGGCCAGACATAGGTAAAAAGCTGTGAATACAACAGGAAAAACATTGCCCTTTTCTGTTCTCAATACGTATTCTGTAGTAGCTGTCTTTCTAAGCACAGAGGCAGTTGTTGAGATGTGAGGAGAATTAAAATATGACACAATATATGCAAACAAGCTGGAGAAGGATATTTCAGAGAGGAGTCACGAACACAAGACTGCATGTAACCTGTTTCCAAGGTATCTGATACATCCCCTATTCTCAAGTCTTGCTTTCATTTTTTCTTCTTCTTTCTGTTTGCCCTCTTGAAAGAAGTATGTTTTTGACATCTGGCCAAAGGATTGGGTTTTCAGACTGTTTCTGCTGTCACAGAATGACTCTAGTATGTAGTTGAATTCTCATACATCCAGCTAAAAATCTGGTTAATAATCCACACCATCACCATAAGGGAGATAAACTCATTGTCTGTGTGCTATATAAAGCTAAATTCTCTGCCAAGGGATATGTTGCTTCTGCGTATAGCCTACAGTGAATTGTTGAAGATTACTTGATGCCAATCCCATACGAGCAGCAGCATTATTACTGTAGTAGGTCAACATGTGAAAATCTGTTTTCTTAAATAAAGACTCCCCACTGTCCTGAGAAATTAATAACTTCAAGAAATGAAAATATCATCCACTCAGCAGCTGAAGTAGTCTTGAACTTTGTTAGTTCTAGCTTTCCTTTCACTGTATGAGATATTTTGCTATATAAAATTGAAATAAATGAGTGAACCTAACCTTTTCAAAGGTTAGTGTGATCTGGTTGTGGTAAACAGCTGAGTGAGGGTTGTGGTGAATTCACAGTGGCTATGCATTACACATTATTGGTAAAATGACAAGCTATTTTTACTCATTGTTTTATAGAAATACAACAAGAGATAAAGCAATACGTTAAAAAAAAAACCAAACCACCCAAACAAACAAAAAGCAGCACATTGCTTAGAAAAATAGCTCGCCTATCCCAAATCCAACTTCAGTGTATACTCTAATTCATATACAGTAATATTTCACATTCACAAGCATTTGGTTAAACACAGATCATACAATCTGAAAATAATTTTTGTTCTAAACTTATCCCTTGGCTTCATGCAGTAGGACCAATTCCAGGGCAACCCCTAATTATCAACGTTAAGTTTGCTTCAGTGCCTTCTTGAATAAACTCAGTTCCTTTAATGCTTCCATTTCTTACCGGAGAATACTGAAGTAAGATGTGCAATATAAGTATGGCTTGAGTTCTGTCACTGGAGCAAGGTATTTTGAGGGTAGCCATTCAAAAAGAAATGTTTTCTGTGCCTTCTCAAGGATTTCACAGGTGCCTTTTATTCTGGGGATGTCTAAGGCTAAAAAACACTTTCCTGCCTTTGCAAATAGACCTTTACTCCCTCTAACCCATCCATAGGTCCACTTGACATTGACCTGGCTGACATGGTCCTTCCAGAGAATAAGCTTTCCCTTCTGGTTTCCAAACTGTCGCTGAGTGGTACCTTAGGGCGAAACACTTGCATGAATTTCTGATAAAATTCTTTTGATGCAAAATAATAAATGAAGGGATCTATGCAGGTGTTGAAGCAACTGAGGCACAAGGTGAGCTTGTAGGCAGGGTACAAACTTTTGCCATAAAATAGGCGGCTGATCATATGCACAAGTAAGATAAAGTTATTGGGAGCAAAGCAAGTGATGAATACCAGAAGGACTATCATCGCCAGGTATATGGATCTAGTCTTCTGCCTGTTACCATATCTGTTCGATGTCTGAATAAGCTTCCGAATGGTGCCAATATAGCATGCAACTGTAACAACAAAAGGGATCAGGAAGAGCACGACAAATAACGTGAGGAGAAAGGCTACCCAGGCTGCAAAGTTGGGCAGCATGTTCCATTTGAGGACATCAAAACACGTTATAATTCCCAGTTCTTTCACTTCATAGGTCAGATCTGTGCTTTCTAGTGGGTAGAACGCTAGTAGCAAGAAAATCCACATACCTAGACAGGAAGCCAGGGCATATCTTTTTCTTCTCCATTTGATCAACTTCATGGGATATACCACACCCATGTACCGCTCAATGCTGATACATGTCATGGTCAGTATGGAAGAATACATGTTGGAGTAGAACATCACAGTGACGAGGCTGCAAAGAGTCTTGCCAAAGCGCCAGTGATTTCTTTGGATGTGATAAGAAATCTGGAAGGGAAAGCAGCTGGCCAGCATGAGATCTGTGATGCTTAGGTTGATCATGAAGATAACAGAAGGTGTTTTGGGTTTAATGTGCAAGCAGAGCACCCAAAGTGAGAAAAAGTTGCCGGGAATACTGATCATAGCCACCAGTGTATACACAACTGGGAGGGTGATGGAGATAGCATTATTCTGGAGCATTGCCAGCGTTTCAACATCCAGATGGGATCCGTTTAGAACCATTATTCACAAGGGGGTTGTTGATGCCTATAAGCCAACTGGATCATACCATGAATACTTGGCTTAAAAACCTAGAGGACAGATGTCAAGAGAGAAAAGCAATATGTCAAAACAGAAATTAAGAACATACTTCTTCCATTAATCAAACTAAGAAAAAGCTCTATGTACTTTCACAAATCACCTCTGAATGAATCAAATCCATTAAAATTATATTCTGAAAACTGTCTTCTCCCTCCAAATCATGCAATGTTTAACCAGTTTCATTTCTTCCTAGCTTTGAACAGCTACTTTTTCCATGCTGAATGGCTTTCTGATATTTTTTGCAGTCTATACATTACCACACATTGTATGTTATTGTAACATAGAGAAAATCATATATCACAAACTGAAATTAAATTGATGTCTGCATGAAAACACTATGCCATAGGATCTCCAAGAGCTAAATCCATCCTATCAACTCTAGATGTCATGACCTTGATTTTGTGAATTTGAATTGTGAATTTGATTGAATTTGAATTGTGAATTTGATTGGCCTTTATTTATATTTATTTGTGAATACACAATAATTTCTGACTTTTTTTGCCCAACTAAAAAGTGATTCATTCCAAGTAAGTGCTGGATTTTTATTTTTTTCATCTGGGGAAAGGAGAACATGCAATCAATTACCCTTGCTATATTCATGATGTAAACAGAATATAAGGAAAACAACACATTTTTCTTATATTTTTTTTCCTCAGCCTTCACTGGCAACCTCTCTTCCCACACCTCTTGAGTGGATGGACTGCAAGATGGGGGCTGGGGGAGCAAAGTCCTTCCCACTGTAAGAGAAGATCAAGTTTGTGACCACCTGAGGAACCTGAACATACATAAGTCTATGGGACCTGACAAGATGCATCCCAGACTCCGGAGGGAACTGGCTAATGTAGTTGCCAAATCACTCTCCATGATATTTGAAGAGCCCTGATAGTCAGGTGAAGTCCCTGGTGACTGGAAAAAGGGACACATTGCACCCATTTTTTAAAGGGGTAGAAAGGAGGACCCTGGGAGCTACCGATCTGTCAGCCTCACTTCTGTGCCTGGGAGGATCATGGAAGAGATCCTAGTAGAAGCTCTGTTAAGGCACATGGAGGACAGGGGGGTGCTTGAAATAGCCAGCATGGCTTCATTAAGGGTGAGTTCTGCTTGACCAACCTAGTGGCCTTCTATGATGGAGTGACTACATAAGTGGACAAGGGAAGAGCGATGGATGTTGTCTATGTGGACTTTTTTAAAGCCTTTGACTAGGTCCCCCACATCCTTCTCTCTAAATTGGAGAGATATGGATTTGATGGATGGACTGTTCTGTGGATAAGGAATTGGTTGGATGGTTGCATCCAGAGGCAAGTGGTCAATGGCTCAATGTTCAGATGGATATTGGTGACAAGTGGTTTCCCTGAGGGGTCCATACTGGGACCAGTGATGTTTAGTATTTTCATCAGTGACATAGACCCCTTTACTTCACTCTTGTGAGACACCACATAGAGTACAGCATCCAGATCTGAGGTCCCCAGTACAAGGAAGACAAAGATCTGTTGGAGCAGAGCCAGAGGAGGCCACAATGATCTGAGGGCTGGAACTCCACTGCTGTGAGGCCAGGCTGAGAGAGTTGGGGTTGTTCAGCCTGGAGAAGAGAAGGCTCCGGGGAGACCTCCTTGTGGCCTTTCAATACTGAAAGGGGCCTGTCAGAAAGATGGGGACAGACATTTTAGCAGAGCCTGCTGTGTCAGGACAGGGGGAGATGGTTTTTAACTAAAAGAGAGTAGATTTAGACTAGAGAGAAGGAAGACATTTTTGACACTGGGGGTGGTGAGACCCTGGCCCAGGCTGCCCAGAGATGTGGTCAAAGCCCTATCGCTGGCAACATTCCAGGTGAGGTTAGATTGGACTCTGAGCAACATGGTCTAATTGCAGATGTCTGTGCTCACTGCAGGGGGGTTGAACTAGATGACCTTGAAAGGTCCTTTCCAATCCAAAGTATTCCATGATTCTATGATTCTATAATCAAGAACTAGGGATAGATTGCAGTTGCTTGGACAGTTTACAGGCTGAAGGGAGGAAGCTAAAGAAGTAACAAATTCTTTCCTAACAAGACGAAAAATCTCCTGAGTTTCAATTTCTGCAGGATGTAAGTTATTAAAAAATGTTCTGTTTGCAGCTGTCTTACTGGCATCACCTGTAATTCTGCAAAATTAGTTTCAGTTTTGCAGTCTGCAAAGCAAACCCATGCTTTCACTGTCTGGCCTATATAGATCTTTCTTGGCAGATGCAATAGCTTATGGTTTAGCTTATTTATTTTATGCAGTGTAGCAGCATTTAGCGGCTGCAAGCAAGAGCTCATGCCTCAGTGTGTTACATGAGTGTGTGGTTATTACTTCCATTAAGCTGCAGGCACAAGGATGCAGTTTCACAAAAGTACAGGGTCGAAAAAGTGAGGGTATGGCAATGAATGACCAGAAAGGCAGGGGACAAAGCAACAGTGAATTCTGTGAGGAGTGGCAATAGGTGCCTGAAAAGGGTGCCAGGCTAAGCCACCCGACAACTGTGGGCACATCTGTGCTGTGTAATACAAGAGGGGCACACACTCCTACTGATGGACACACTCCTACCTGTGGACTCTGATCACCTGCACTGCTTATTCCAAGCATCTCTTTGCAATACACACCTGCTGTAGGAGGCTAGTTTAAAAAAAATGTAGGTGCCAGTCAGTTGGTGTCACTTAACCTCAAATCTAGTTAAATAAGACCTTTAATTTAATTGTGTGGTCGTAGCCCCTGAGCAGTGTAACAGGTCAGTCCCTCAGAGAGTTCAGCCCTCAGTGATGGCTAATGCTAGCTGGAAATAACCATTCTGACAAACCTGCCATTTCTGGCAGAGGGTCTTTCTGAATAACTTGCTAGACCTTGCACAAAATAACTGTTGATGGTTCCTGAGACCTGGCAAAGATGAAGTCTGTAATGAAGGCTGTATTGCAGCAGAGAGATACTCAACTCTAGAAATTGAGTATAGATCCATAAAGAGAACACCTATAGCAGCAAGAAGCTCATTGAGGGCTTATTTCTATTATTTCCTGATCTGGTCAATTTGATATAGTGCTTCAAATGTCAGCTAAAAATATTCAGAAGTAGTGAGAGTCAGTATCAAACAAATGATGTCAGTTACTGTTGCCAGTCTTTCAGGAGCTTCCAGCTGAGCTGTTGGAAGCCAAGGAAAAGGCACAAGAAAACAGCAATTGCAAAGAAGTCAGAGATGTGTTCCTAATCTATCGTACACAAGCCACAGAGTAAACATGTTCCAAGTGATTAGTATGCCATATGATCACAGCTGCAAAAAACTCTTTGAGCCAAATCCACTGCAGATGAAATTTTATTCTTGTCAGTGGAGCTATGTCAAGAAGGAGACTAACTCTTCAGTTTTCAGGGGAACTTGAAAAAGCGCTTGCTGACACAAAGCTCTGGGAGAAAAAGCCTTGTTGCTATTTCAACTCTTCTATCTATGACTTACAATAGTAAATACCTATTCATGAACTCTACAGTCTCAAAAATCTTTCTCAAGTGCCACCCCTTTGCTCCTAACAACCCTAAACTTCCCAAAACAAACAGAAAATGTTTACCTATGTTTTTACCTACAGACATCTAACAGTAAGCCTTTACAAATGAAAGATATTTGCTCTCAAAGGCTAAGGAATCTCACCCCTAGATACTATTCCTATAGAAATTATATGCACTTGGAAGGTAAGAGTATAGGTGAAAATTTCCATTAAATCTGTCACACTGATCATAAAGCTTTTGAATACCTCTTTACGTTCAGTTTTATGTCAGGGCTTATTACAAACTTCTTTTCTTCTAAACTTTCTTTTTTCTGAGAACACACCCTGATAAGAAGGAGATAAAAAAATGCATGCATAGGTGCTGCAGTATGCAAAACTGTGTCAGGATTTGTGGCCTTTATAAAAGCAAATTTTATGCACTTGTAGAACACTACCATCAGTAAAACACAAGTACCTTGTAAATTTAGGCACCTCTTGAATAGGAGGTGAAAGGCACTAGACTTTGTGATTAGTTGTCTAAAAGAGCTCTCCAAAAAGGGTAGGTTAAGCTACCGGAACCACAATGTTGTATTTTAACATACTTTAGCCCCCCCATTATTAAGCCCATTTGGGTTTAGTTAACGCTGTATTTATATTTTCATTTTGTTCATGGTAATTTTGTGTCCTTCCCTCACTGCAACCACAGTCTGTCTCTGTCTCTTGTGGTTTAACTTGAAAATGTCATAAAATCAAGCAAGAAAGTAATCTCTATGAGGATTAGAATTGGATTCCCCTTAATTTTTTGCATTGCGTCCTTTCAATTTTGGGTTTCCTACACAAATCAAAGTAAGTAGAGCTTGCATGGATTCTCTGCAAGAGAAACTTCATTACAGGATAATGTTAAAACATCAACCGTATTTAAGTTTTCATGTGCCTAATATGTAAAATTATAGCTTTGTTACATAAATATTTCTGTTAGAAAAAGATGGGTTTGCTTGTTTTGAGGAGAGCTACATTTAAGCTATCACGGACAAATGGAGATACAGGTAGTCTGAAACAAAAATCCAGGAAGGATTCTTCATGTGAGAAGATCCAGTCTTATTGCCATTTAAATCAGTCCTCAAGCATCTGACATAGAAATGTTAAGCTTTTCTGCTTGCCTCGTATCTGAAACATTTAGTGGATGGATGAATTTTAGTTTTATATCAAGTACTAACAACATCTACAGCCTCTGGAGTAACGCTCGCTAAATCCAGGTAGGATTTTTCGCTTCTCTTCTACTCACTGTCTCATGGCAGTCTGCACAGAAAACTCACTTGGAAATTCAGTAACGCCAGGTTTTCATCTGAGCTGTAACCGTATGTAAAGGTGCCTTTTCTTTCCCTTCAATTGACAAGAGATGCCATATAAAACATTTAAGAGTATACTGAAAATTAAACAGCAAAAAAATCAGTAGAGGACTGTGGTATTTCCTTGTAATGGAAGGTAACGCTAGAGATGCGTCTACTTTCTTTTTAGGGGACTACTAAATAAAACTGATCTGTTTCCTCTCTATTCTCTTCCTGTTGTCAATCGCAAGTGCACCTGTACAAAAGACTGAAAAGCTTGTGAGCCAAATGAAAACCAGAATTACCATTTTATAAAAAGTTTTGTGATTTGTTTTGGCATTTGAGACGAAAAAATAAATCTCAAAACATATCATGGAGCAGAAAGCCTTATAAAACCTAGTCTGTTTCATTATTTTTGGTTCATTATCTGTCAAAGCACTATTGTGTAGAATAAAGAGGTCTTATTTCATTAATTCTTTGATATTGTTACACTTTTAGAAAGACACCTTTGCAGATGAGGAATGTAGGATGTCATGTTTCAGATTACTGGAGAAACAAACAGAAACGGAATTTCAACTCAATGGGAAACAGATTCAGAAAGGAGCAAAATGAAAGCACAAATTTTATTGTAAACACTTAGAGAAATCATATGAGCATTTTTTCAACAATGCAAGTGTGGCTCAAGAATATATTTTATTTTATTTCAAAAGATGAATTTATTTTTTTTTTTAAATTTTTTTACTTGCTTAGTTTTCATTTATTACAAAGCAGTAACAAGAACTAAAGGGTTAGGATGGTTTATGTCTACTTAAGTGTAGCTAAAACTGGTGAAAAATTAGGCATCCTCAATGTGCAGTGTTCCTGCTGGGGCTTCAACCCCTCCCAGACTGTCTGAGTTGCTAGTGAGATGAAGAATATTAGACAAGCACAAAAACCAGACACTTAGTTTCTATTGTAGACTGAGTATGAAGAGAAGGAGCCAAGAAGTCAAGGAACCAGGAGCTAGTCATCTCGAGTTGTGGGAAAAGTGACAAACACTCTGATATTTAGATAGAGTAAGGGGCTTTAATATGAGGAACAAAAAGAAAAAGTGCCCTTTTGTAACACATCTCAGTTCTCGTTCCTAAGGCATCATTGGTGTGATTCAGAGAAATACTTCTGCAAATGTGCAAGTTCACCAAACTGAGGAATGTAAATGACTGCATCTCTGATTGCGTGTTCTTTAAACTGAACATGGGCTTTACTGAAAGAGGCTGCAGGTTTTGTGTGGATCGTTCGTTCTCACCCTTGCAACAAACTTTCATGCAAATTTTATTTTGTAGGTTTATGTGTCTACTCCTCTAAATGCCAAGGGTTTGGTTCACTCAGTCAAGACTTGAACCTAAGTCTTCTAAGAAACTTCTTTGTATTGGGCCTTCCCTGTTCTTTTTATTGATTTTTTGTTTGTTTGTTTGTTTGTTTGTTTCTGTTGTTTTGTTCTGAGCATCATTATTGCAAAGACCAGCAACTGTTGATGGACCCACAGTTATGTTATCACAAAGATATTATTCCACACTAGGCTTTAGTTTATCTTCTTTTAAAAATAAATGCATATGGGAAATAAGACTTCTACCCTCTGTGCACTTGTGTGTACACATATTTCTGAGAAAAAAAATCTGAAAACATCTAACTAGCTGCGGTATTCCTGACCTTCTATGTCATTAAATTTCAGAAAAACAAAACTGTTCTTTATTTCTTATTTTTTTCACAAAAGGTTATTTAAATAAAGGACATAAGAAAACCATAGGTATGCTCTCACTGCAAAAGATGACATTTTTTTTTTTACAATGAAAGAGTTACATTATAATCACTCTATTAATCAGAAACTCTTGCGGAGATAAATTTTAGTCTTTATCTTAGTACACCTAGTCAAAATAAACCATATGGCGGTTATAGCTCTGACCTCAAATAAGTTAGGGCAAGGTAAAACAAGAGTCTCTTCTCTCCACAAGAATTTCACATTGAGAGGTAAAAAAACCCTCTGACTTTTTTCTGTAAGAAGATGTAGAAGCATTACCAGCTTCAGTGTAGTGTATGAGAACAGGTCTGTAGAGCTTGTTAGCTATATCAATCTAGACAAAAGCAGCTTTATTCAAAAGTGAAGAAAAATAATCCCATCATTTCTGCCTATTAGAGAGTGCTTCTCTTCTCCAGCCTGAGAGAGTGCAAGTGGGCTGTTTCCAAGATTCAACCAAGGAAGTTTTACTAAGTGTGAAATCTAAATATACAGGTGAAAGGCAAAGAAATACCACAAGGAAATAGAGTACCAATTCTTCAGTACTAGCTAAGTAGCAAAATTAAGTGTACATAACTACCTTTACATTCTCTGTCTTCCCTGGACTTTGCAGTTTTGCTGATAGCTGAATTTTAGTTCAGTTGAACCTTTGCCTTTGCTAACCATTAATTAGCAAAGTCAGGATTCTGTGCCGCTGTTAGCAAGATTCACCCTAATTTAGATAAGGTTTGCACAAACACAGCCATGGTCATCTTTGTCAATGACCCTGTTCAGAGTGAAACTAGTCAATGTGGTCCTTAAAATGTTCATTTCTGCAGTAGTCAGGTTTATGGAAAAAGTAAGGCTATGAGGCAGTACTGACAAAACCTTCTCAGCATCAGAAGCATGACTCCATGACTGCAAATGCTAGTTACACTACAAAATTAAGCAGTTTGCAGTTTTCTTTGTTGGTGTGCGAGATAGTCAGCTTTTAAAAGTTCTGTGAGCAAAACCTTAGGTCAATTGAAACCCGACTTGTGTAACTCCATTGACAGATTTTCTAGGCTGGCTTAAATTTCAATGAGAATAAGCATCCTAAACTGGATTTAAAGAGGTTCCAGTTTATGAGCTCATAGCTGGAGTATTATATATATGTTGGTCTTTCCTACATACACAGACTTTGTGAGCTTAATTTTTTTCAAGCCTGATGTTTATAAAAGGATTAGCAAATATAAGGCAATCCCTTTTATGAATTGAATATAACAGCTCAGGAGTTCATCCTCCAGGACTTACAGTACTCGGCAGTCACTGCCCATGAGCATGCTCGTATTTCTCAACAGCACGAGGTAACTTGCCTCTCGGTGAAACAGTGATGTCTTAGACGTGTCGTGGAGTAAAAGCGTGCGTGCAAACAGTTACTGAAATATTGCTGACGCTTGGCGAGGAACCTGAACTTCGTTAGACCACAGTTTTTGTCAGATGGTGCATGACAATGGATAACCAGCTTGCAAAGCATCTTCTAAGCACTCTGGCAGAAATCCCAAATAGTGTGGTGTTATGCTGTGCCAGAAGACACTTCTGCAGGTAGCTTGCCCTTTGGTGATGGCAAGATGGTGAAGATTTATTTCTTTATAGAACTTTCACTACAGAAAGTACCCAAAAAAGTCTAAGTTGAAATAACGCAGAAACTAATTTCCTTTATAAATTTAAATATTTCAAATATTGACTATGTCCAGGATGGGTACACAATGGCTTCCAGTCTGCAATTATTTTCTACTACAAGTAATTGCCTCATATACCTGTTGTGAAAGTCAAAGGAAAAACTGTAGTCCGTCATTCCCCTTCTGACCTCAAATGTCAGGAAAAGAAGTTACAGTTTGTTGTCACAAGGTGTTTGTGCTAGACAATCTGACAGACTCCCAGCAAAGAATCCCTCAATTTTTAAAAAACTTGATGGTCTTATATTGAATCTGCATGGTCTGTTTGGCATTTTACAGCAAACAGATATATACACACATAAACATATATGTGTGTATATATATTCTATGTGAAATCTGTACTTTCTATCTTTTCATCTCTCTTTTCTGTGAAACTCTTTTTGACTGTTTCCTCTCCTATTCAGTCCACAAAGGAATTGAGGTAGAGATGCATGCATGTTTTTGAAGATTATCTCTAGAGATAAAAAAAAAAAAAAAGGCAAAAAAAAAAAAAAAAAAAGCAAAAAGCAAAAAAGCTCACACTGCTTTTTCTTGCACTAAAGATATGGCAGCCTGTAGCTGCTGATTGATGTAATATATGATGGAGTCCATAAATAGGACAGTTTTGCAGGTGTAGCTGAAAGGATAATTTAGCATGGTATTTGGGAAATGTTTCGAGCACTTGTAAAATACAAGTTGAATTATTGTTCCTCTTGTTAAGTAAGATCTATGTGAATAAGTAATTCTTTCCCCAGAGCAGCAGCACAAAGTAGCAGGATTTGGGTATAGCCAGCACCTTTATTGCCTAGTCTTTGCTACAGATGCAGATTTAACATCCCAAGAAACCTGTCTATTTTAGGGTGAGTTGGAAAGTTTGGATGCCACTGACTGTACTGGCAGATCTCCAGTGGCTGTAACAGGCTCACATGTAGTCGCTTCCATTGTAAATGCAGGTGTTTGAAGCTGAGTCCAG
The DNA here is from genome assembly GCA_025331215.1 of Actenoides lindsayi. Taxonomy (NCBI): domain Eukaryota; kingdom Metazoa; phylum Chordata; class Aves; order Coraciiformes; family Alcedinidae; genus Actenoides; species Actenoides lindsayi. The sequence continues at coordinate 20,914 of WTSP01023034.1, forward strand.
CTCACTTTAAAGATCCCATTGATTCAGATCCTGGTTTCCCGTAGGCCCATAATTGCCTGAATTCTGTCAAAACCTGAACTAGTCCACTAAAACATAATTGTCCCCTTTCACACTTGGAAGAGGCTCACCTGTCATTTTAAAATGACCAGGCCAGCTTCCGTGTGAAAATTAATAGGCCCAGAATAGGACCAAATGCATGATTTTACTGGTACCTATCTTCTTCCTCCCAGCAGTATGGGCATTTTCCTGGCTCACACATCAGGTAGCAGTGATTCTCACATCAGCACTAGTGAAAACAGTCTTGGCTGAAACATACATGAAACTGTGGGCTCTGTAAGAGCTACACTGACCTCCAATTGGCAGTTTTCTCACATATCTATTCTCTGCTCCTGAGAGGGCAAGAAGAGGTAGATGTACAGAAAGAAAGATCATAGAATCATAGAATTGTCAGGGTTGGGAGGGACCTTAAAGATCATCTAGTTCCAACCCCCCTGCCAATGGCAGGGACACCTCCCACTAGATCCTTGCTTCCTATCAAACTGTGCCTCATACTGGAAGGCTTTGATACGAAAAAATGGGCTGCTGGAAGCTCTTTTGTATGTCTGGAACTTATAGTGTGTGTCCTCTCATTCCCCTAGACCCCCTGTCAATACTAGCTGAAAATAGGTGACCACGTGTATTTCATCAGGAGAGGTGTTCCTGGGCTGATAAAGGGCCAGTAGGTAGCAACATACTCAATCCAAGACAGTGGGAAATGTGTGAGCTCTGTGGTTGTTTCCTCGTTCCCCAGCACTTCTGACAACACTTCCCAGCCTTTCCTGAAGGGAGGAGGGGTTGGATCTCACCCTGATGTGATCTGCAGGAGAAATCTTGCACTGTAACAACTCTTGCCTCTGCAGTTTCTCTTACCGCTTATTGTCATAGTTCGAGTGCGAACCTTGAATTGTATCTGCGCTACTGAGCTATGTATCACTGTATTTTTCCAGAATGATGTTCAGTAGCCCATGTATAACGTCTTACAAATGGTTGCGAGATCTTTGCTCAGTAGGTAGAAGCCATCTCACCCTGTCCAAGCTCATGCAAATTCACTTCGTTCACATGCTGAAAGTACTGAAAGTTGGCTTCTCTGCAAAAGCTCACGGCTTATGTTGTGCATCAATAACTGCAGCTGCACTGCTTGCGGCTGGCACAGGGCACAGTATAAATTCACACATGCCTGAAGAGTGCTGAGCAGATGTACCCAAAAGCACAGTGAGCAGGTAACAGGAACCTCAGAAATAGCTAACTACAGAAGCAGATATACTGTATGGTCTAGTTTTAAAAGCAGTGTTATATATGCACACAAAGAAAAAAGAAAGAACCAGCATAATTAATACTTTTCTTTGACTTACCACTTAACACCTTTTTTCCTGACTTCTCTTCAATTTGGCAATTTGATACCAGTTAGAGGTATGACAATTTACAAGAAGTGGAGATTGTAAAATGGGAAAAACAGAGAAAAGATTTCTAAGAAAAGCTTCACCTCTAGTTCAGGGTTTTTTTGTGAGTACAGGAGCGATCAGACTGATACAAAGAGATACAACAGGAATAGCACCCTGAAACCGCATCTGCTACTGTTTCATTCTTCTGAAAGACCTGGAGTGCAGGTGAGACAGCAGGTCAAAGTTCAGCTCTTCAGCTAAATCAAATTGCAAGTGCCCTTGTATTCAGGCTTTGGTCTTCTTCTCAAGTCCTCACTACACTTAGGTAATTTATATGCATAAATAAGACAAAAGTTGGATTTTATCTTGTCCAACATAGTCTTCCTGCATTGAGAAGTATGTAAGTGCCCTTGTTATAGTCAAGATATACGCTGATATATTACTATATGAATGTTAACTATGAAGTACTCGCAGGCAGAAGTCGTGTGTTCTGCATCTGGTTTTGTTGGGGGACCTGGTCTCTGCTCTTATCAACAGGCAATACATTGCAACAGCTTGTTTTTGCTTTTACTTGAGTTCCTTTTTATTGCTAGCAAAATGCCCTGAGATATCTGGATCATTGCTGCTCTACAAATAATTTCTGGAATCTTGCCATCTTGAGAAAAAAAATAAAGAAAGTGAAGGTGCTGTGCTTTGAAGAGTGTTTGACCTGTGCACTAAAAATTAGAGTCTTTACTACAATTTTTATGACTTTGGCATTTAGCTCAAACTTAATAGAGCTCATTTGGGATGTTCCATTTGTAAACAGTCTATATCTCACAGTCTGCTCTACTACATGTATCTGTGGTCTGCTATTTTTAAGCATATGAGCAAACACATTCTTGCAACATAAGCAAAGGTGTGAATCTGTATCTCCTCAGCCACTTTACATATTTGGTCTCACTCACACAGACAGAGGAGGTTGCTTACTGTTCTGTGAACAGCAGAGCAAAACACCTCCAGGCTACCATGTGAGAAACTGCTATCCATTACTATACCATAGTACATACTGTCCTACAATCAGTATACTACCATCTTATGCCCTACATTGTCTCTGCTGTAAGTTCTCTGTTTACCCACATGCTTAAGGTAAATAAACACAGCCCAGATATTTTAAATGGTGACCACATGCAATCACCACAGGACAGTATGAGGTGAGAGCAGGCTTAGTGAGATTCCAATGCAGGCAGTGCCTCAGGATGGGGTACACTAGCAAAGTAAAGAAGAGGTAGGAAGCTGTCATGAGGACAGGTGAGCATTCTTATTTATCCAACTTATAGAATTCATATTATGAATAGTTATGAGATATCATAGTAATATACTTATATATTATTATACAGTAAATATATGTTTAATAAAATGTATATATGTATTCTATACATACTTTTTTTCACTGGTACCACAAACTGAAATTTCATTCACTAATACCCTCACATCCTTCTCCACAGGGGTGCTCTCAATCCCTTTGTCCCACAACTTGGCCTGATACAAGGAGTTGCCCCAAAACAGACTCAGGACCTTGCACTTGGCCCTGTTGGACTTCATGAGGTTGGCATGGGCCCACCTCTCAACCCTCTGGATGACATCTCTTCTCTCCAGCATGTTGACCACACCACACAGCTTCGTGTTGTTGGCAAACTTGCAAAGCATGTGCTCAATCCCACTGCCCATGTTGTCAACCCCCAGCCCTGGGGGTGCTACTTATGGGCTTTATAGGTATTTCAGTTTGTGTGAAAACTGCCTGTTGGAGATGAAGACTGTGAAACTCATGGAATACATAAGGACAAACTCCAAAGTAGTTTTGAAGACTAGTATGATTACGCTCTGATAAGAGACTAATAACAGTAGAGCAGTAGGAGATGTTTGGAGGCAAAATTTGAATTATTAGGACATCTAAAGACCTCTAAGTGATATGCTCTGAAATACTACTGCATTCCTGCAGCTTCAGTGTAACTGAAAATAGATGCATAGGAAAATGATTTAAGTATACTAAGAATAAAGGAAATGTTTGGTGCAGATGGTGCCTATTCAGGAAAATACGGTTTGACCTAAACCAAAAAAGGGCAAGGCTTCTGCTACTAAAAGTTAAGGTTACGGTTTTTAAGTTGAAGACTAGAGAAAGCCAACTGGCACAGAAAAGCATATAGTTCAGGATGACACATACTTAGGTGTGGGAATGTTATTAAATCCTCTGCATTAGAAAAAAGGACAGGAAAAGATATTTACAGAGTCCAGGAAGGAACTGGACAAACAATTTCTATGTGTAAAGTGTATGAAGTAGACCACATAAAACAGTCAGCCAGAATAAAAACAACAGGTATTTGTGTCTGTACAGATACATAAAGAGTGTTAAAAAGCTGAGGCCGATTGCCCTAGTTTTCGGCTGGCAATTTGACCTAATTTAGGCATCTAAGAAGCCTGATGACAGGAGGTAACTGTTGGAAATGGTATAGCCAGGGCACATGCAGATACAGCTGTGCCAATATAGGCCATGTCATTGAAGGATCGGTGCTATTGTATGGCAGGAAGCTTTGTGTCACATTCAGTAAACTATTCAGCCTCATGAGCAAATGAGACAGAATCTCCATGGGCTGAAGGCTGTGACTGAAAGACTGTATCATCAATCACAAAATGAGTATGGTAAACATGGCAGCAATGTGCTTGGGATAGAAAAATGGCTTGGAGCAGATGATGCAGAAATAACAAAATCCTATGGACAGAAATATGTAAATAACACTACCCCTAAACAAACTGGGCAAATACACCGAGGTGTGATATGTGTGTCCAGGCACCACAAGTATGACTCCTTTTGGAAACCACTTGTTCGAAATCCAGAGGAGAGCTCCTTGCACATCGAGGAGAAACAGGTCTTGACTCAGGCCTCTGTCATCCTGTTCCTCTGCAGTGACAGGAGCATGAAGCTGGGGTCTGCTGCATCAGGACACCCAAGAGCTTTGGCCTGTAGTCTATGGCAAATAAGTTTCTATGATTTCAGCTACTTAATTAAGGAAATAATGTTCTATGTCTATGTGTGAGGTTTGACTCTACCTGTGTTTACTGGCTATGTCTAAGGGGATAGAGCTTCCCCTTTGCTTTTTCTTTTTCTGGATCTTTAAAATGCTTGGCTGAAAGAAACACACCAGGTTGTCCCATCTGTTCCTTTGGCCTATTGACATGAGCAGTGCTGGGCAATGTCAAAACCCAGAAGAGAGGGGAGCCTCCTGGTGAGCCTGATCCTTTGCTACACGGGCACAGAATTAGGTCTTGGAGAAGGAAATTCTAATATCACTGAAGAATACCTTCTCTTCTTTAAAACAGCTTCTCCTGTCCCCAAAAGGACTGACTGAAGGAAGAGAAAGCCCTCAGCTGGTACTCTGAGTGCTGATTGGTACTAATAAACCACATGCACTTGGAGTCGTTCTCTGCCACAGAAGTCGGCTGGCCAGCCTCTGCCCACACTGTCAGGCTTCTTCAAGCAGGGTGATGGTGTGCAGCTTGCCTGCTTACAATAGTTTTGGCTGCTGAACCATGCTTGGGAGCAAGAGGGGAGAAGTCAGCTAGCACAAACCAAATCTGCACTAGGGAGCTTTCTTGTGAGCTAATAGTGCAGAGAAGCACATTCCAGTGACAAAACACTTTCCCTGAAGCTGATTAATCTATTAGCATCGATAAAACATATTACTACAACTTGTTGGTCCCCAAGAAATGCATAATACATGGAAATACCTGACGAGAAATGAGACTTGGTAGAAAATAGCAAGCTTGAAACCTGGGCTCTCGTGAGGGCTTCCCTACTGAAAGGTTTTGGTTCCCTTTTTCACTCTTTTGTAGTGCCATAGATCTTGAAGGAGAATTGCTGCTGGGAGCTCCTTTGCTGGCAAGCACCTGATGCTTTGGCGGTGGCTGAAACGTGACCACAGCACCCCACACCATCCACCTTCTCTTCTAAAACCCGAAGGATGCCCTCAGCTTCCTGGGAGTAGAGACAGGATGATGCTTTTTGAAAACACAATCTGTCCCCCTGCCTGTTGTGAAAGAAGATCAGCACCAACTACTTTCTCACTTCTCTTTCTGAGAATAGTGGAGGTCATTTGATTTTTGCTGCTACTTAGTTCCCAGCTCTGTTTCAAGACCCATGGCTCATGCTTGGCCATCTCAAGGTTTTCCCACAGACCTGCAAAGCCTATGCTCTCCTCAGCCTTGCTGAAATCACCTGTGGCGAGGGCATGGTTTCTACACTTGCACATGGTGTCCAGCCTACTTCCCTGTGCAGCATCAGCCAGGCAGTTGAGAGGCCCAGTGAGGCATGTGAGATGTAGTCACTGATGCCTGTGATAGTCAGCCCATGGGGGGTTTAGTGTGGTTTGTCAAACAAATGATGGAAAAAGCCAGTGTTTTGAAACTCATTCAGGAAACTGAAGGAAACAAGTCCAAGTCCTTTTTATTTTACCATCTGAGGATGTCTTTTATAAGAGCATAAATGCTATGTAAATTCCATGAGAGCAGCTTTAGCATCCTTTCTTTTTCTATTTGTGTTTCTCTGTATCTTATTTTGCCACATTGTTTGTATGTATGTGGAGAGGGAGAGAGGAAGAAAAGGAAAGTAGAGTTTTAAGCATTAAAATAAAACTGTTTTCTTGAGGATTGGGGTTTAGTAAAGTCATGTATTATATTTTCATAAAAGAGCCTCAAAAGACAAAAAAATTCTCACAACCCCTTCTAGCACCAGCAAGCCAACCATGTAGGTGAGAAAGACAGTGCTCTAACATCTCAGATACTAAAGATAAGAGTACAGTGATAAAAGACATTTCATCACATGATATGGGGAAAGTTTTGTATAAGTTAGGACTAGCCACTCCATGCAGGTTCCTCTTTCAATTCTCTGAAACTTAAAAAAAACCCCAACATGCACACACACAAAACAAATTTCAAAAGCAGTTTCCTCAGTTCAAACCTCCCACCACTCACACACCATCTCTATAGGTATTATCTATAAGGGGTACACATAAAAGATACTTGTGTTTGCACTGCATGGTTTGATAGTTTTTAGAGCTTTCTATTAAATCATGTTATAGAGTACCCTACACATAAAAACAAGGATTATTAATTAGTTTTATTTACCTGTTTCTTTAATGCAAAAGAAATCTATCCTTTTTTTACCAAGACTAGTTGAAAAAGAAGACACCTAGTGATTAATCAGCAAACCTATCCTCTCTTTTTAAAGGTTATATAATCACAACAGGAAATATTTTGAAATGGTCACACTAATCACAAGACAGACTACTTTTTAGGCTGAACATGTGTTTATACTACTCTCCTATTTTTAAGTCACATCACATGCCAACTCCCTGCCATTGCCGTTTGTATTTTGATTACAAATGAAATAATAACTTTTGTAGTCTTCAAGAATAATAGGATCATACTTTATTCTTGCTTTGTTCTTATTTGCTGTACTCAAACTTATAACTGGACAGAAGCAAAGAGTGAAAATTAGCTAGTTTACATTTAATTAAAGGTCAGGCTTTTATTTGCCTTGTATTTATCACCCTTTTTTTCTTGTTTCTTTAGGCATTTGCAGTAAAACAGTATTTGGGAAAGATGCTAATTTTGACCTAAGTCCTCAAAAGGAATTACAAGTCCAAATATTTTTTAGGAATCAGTCCTCAGCAGTAGCATTTCTGACTCGTTTCCATGCACCTTTCTGCAAAAGCAAAAGCAAGCTTGTTTTCTAGTGTCAAAACTGTCAACCAAAAATTAACAATGATACTTTGACCAAGAGATGAGTACGTCAGCTACCTCTCTGCAACGGCATGCTAACCAAAACACTGTGACTTTCTAGATCAGAATAAAGATCCACCTTATTGAACATGTAAAAGGATGGCTCTGGCACTCCAAGAGTGCTTCCAAAGTGCTGTTGATGAAGTGATCTGAGGACAACACTCACAACAAGCTTCCTCATTATCACTCCTGCAGAAAGCCATGTCAATAAGCAGATGAAAATGTTATCGACTTCTCTGTATCTTTTTGTGAAAACCCCTTTTTGTGATAAGAAGATATAGGTCTTTAAGCAGTAGGACTCTTCTGAGAGTTGACAAAACTGTAGGTGTATCGTTGAGGATGATAATCAGGTTATCTTCAATTCCAGTGTATTCTCTTACACTTGCACAATGCCTTTTAAAAAGTCACTTTCCCACTCAGATTCACTTTCTTATTTTTTATAATAATAATGTATTCACATTGCTCAGTTACCTCACTGATGATGGTTTAAGAAATATTTGTGTCTTGCTTTGTAAATGCTCCAAATGTTATAAAGCTGTCAAGTAGATTTTGAAATTTCTGGTTTAGCACCTACTTTTATTTAACTGAATAAGCAATCTGTAAAAAGCATACTTGCATGCTTACTCTCAGATGAAAACTCATACACTACGGAATTAGAAGATTTTATCTTCTTTTCCAGAATGCCTCAAGAAGTTAGATATGTTTGGTGCCTAGTTTTTTTAAAAAAGTATTCATCCAATTAATTAACATTAATTTACTGGTTCCAGTAAATTAACAAGTGGACTTGTTCTCAGGTTTGATAACTATGTTTTTCCCAGACAAGGTATCAAGATCTCTTACGCTATAATCTCTGCAAACCTTTGAATGACTTCTTAAAACAATGCAGTAAGCTTGATGAAATAATTCAAAAGTAATAACAGAAAGCTCTTGAATAAGTGAAGTTTTGTGCCATTTTTTTGAATGTCCAGTTCAAGCCATATTCAAGGGATTGCAAAAATATGATAAAACTATGTTCAGATATTTTTCTTTTCATATTGAGCACTTCCATGTATCTTAAATTGTGATACCCAAATAATGAGACTTTCCTCTTCAATTATCAAAACAGAAACTTTTTTTCATTAAAGGTAGTAAATTATAATAATGCAATGATATCCCAAGGGGAAATATCTCCACAAACGGCAAGATACAATAGGATTTTCTGGTTCTCAAATGACTGAGTACCTCATATTACAAAAGAGAGGGTATGGCTTTATACACTGGGTTTCTGATGTCTTTTTCTTGTCACTTGTTAAGCTCAAGAAAGCCACAGTTCATCTGAAAACCAGTTTAAAAAGTTTCTTTAGAAATTGGGTGTAGCAAGAGATTGTGGTTAGTTTTGCTCAATAACAATAAAAGAATGAGATACAGGAAAGCAACAAGTACCTAGAGATAGTTAATACAGAATGCAAATCCACAGAGAGAGCCTAGAACACCCACCATCCACAGCTCCTCTACTCTGGCATGCAGAAACATAAGTAGACAGAGACAACTGCCTGCCCAGGTGTCTCCATGGCCCCAGCTGAGATGTCCCATACCTTGTTGGCTGAAAATTAGGCATTTTAGAATGAGATCCAGAAAACCAGGACATGGAGCAGCAAGCACGCTAGACAACAGGAAACGCCTTGGTCCCTGAGAAAGCTGTAGCTTTTGACACTTTGCTGTGGGTTTCAAGGAGACCTCTAGCTAGACCCGTGTATTATGACTGAAATTTCTCCTGGAGTGAGGTGCTTGCATCAGTCATAAAAAAGGGAAGGATCCAAACCAGCAACAACAGTGCTGTTCACATTTCCCAAATATCGCTCAGTGAGGATGTGGGAGATATGAATTCACTTCTCTCTTCAGAGTGATGAGATTTGAATCTACACCTTTCATCAAGCAGTAAGGTTTTCTATTAGTCACTTCATATAAAACATATAAATTACATTGAAATAGGAACTGCAGTTTGGACGTCTTCTCTCAGGTACTGAACAAAACCCTACAGACCCTTTTTTTTTAATCCATCTGGCCTTTATATCCCATGCAAACTGGATGAAATTCATTTTCAAGAGTAAAAATAGGTTGTAGATAGAAAACTTTAACATGGTGGTTAATGCATTTCTGCATTGGTTGTTTCCAGTCATCTTTGGTAAACATCCCTCATCTGTAGACAGTGCTCTAAGCATCCATGGGATTAAAAGGGCACGTGGCATTATAAGTGTCTAATAAGTGTTTTGACTATCTGTGGTATACTGGTATACCTCAAAATGATATAGTGCAAGGAATAGTCTTTCCCCACTCCACAGCTGTGGATTATTGCAGGCCTTCAGACTGAGTTGGGTATTAGGATATACATGCTTCTGAGCACTTACTGACTGGACTTCATAGTTTTGATACTGGACACCCAGAAGACCTCAGTCTTGAGTTTTAGCACTTAGAACAAGAGATTATTTAGGCTCCTAGAGCCCTTTTTTTCCATGCTAGCATTAAGGTTGGATATTGGAAATTCTACCTGTGAAGAAATCATTTCTTCTTTAGTGTGAGGTTTAAATGCCAACAAGTAGGCCAGACATATGAACACTAAGAGACCTAATGTTGTGCATATAATGTAGGCCACAAATATACAGTTGCCTTACTCTGCCCTCTGGGATTCTCCTAGACAGAGTAGTCTGGATGTAAGGGACTTGGGGGGGTGGACAAGGGCTTGTTTGGCAGGTGGATGTGGTGCCTTCACTGGAAATCACTGGGCTGAGTGCTCATGTTTCTTTATCTCCTGACAGGCAGGAGTGAAGTAAGGTTGTTTCTTGTTTCATGAACATGCCTGATTTCTTGAGTTATTTAGAAAGGAATGATGAGCCTTGGCACACAGACTCACAGGGGTATGTATATGTATATGTATATGTATATGTATATGTATATGTATATGTATATGTATATGTATATGTATATGTATATGTATATGATGTATATACATACACTTGCTCTACATCTTGCTGAGGTCCTTTAGATATCCCCACACCCCCAGCTGGGAAGGGAGAACAATATAAATATCCTATACTTACACTGACTACATTTACCTACCAAGAGGGGCAACTACACAGGGAAATACCTAGGAAGCTGTTTTCTCCATTTTAAGGCCAGAGAAAAGGACTTCAGTAAAAACGTAAGATAGGCTCATGGAGTTAAAATGTGGGTAAGGTTTGCTTCAGAGCAGAGACTAACCTAATGTTGTTTTGACAGAACTCGGCTCACAGGAGGTACACACACCTCCTTGCCCCAGCATGAGACTTCAGCTGTCTCTTGCAACATCCTGTCATTGCTGCTATGTGGATACACCATTGCGAAGGACAGAGTTTGGGGGAAGTGGCAGATGATCAGGTCGTTTTTAGTGTTCTGTGCTAACAGATAGCAAGCAATCCTGACACTTTTGATGCAATATGTGATGCAGGCTTGCCAAAATAAAACACTATTGGAAGGCTGAATTAGAAGACCATAAGATTCTTGGTAATAAAAGCCTGACAAAATCCCACTCCTACCAAACTGTTGTCACCTCTTGAATAATTTCTTGCTTTTCTGATGAGAAGCTATCTGAAAATTTGCTTGGTTTTTGTATTCCCAGTTGGTTGGTGTTGTGGGAAGCCTCAACTTGTCCGAGGGATTAGAATGTGAGTCAGATAAATAACCTTGAGTGAACTCTCTATTTACTCATAATATAGCTACAGGATAAGCACTGGGTGGTTTGAAAAAGTTGAGGTGTTGGGTATTGAAGCAGTTAGATATCACTTCAAAAATATTA